>JAAMXJ010000143.1:10200-199262 GCA_019693375.1 Asterochloris erici | reverse complement strand
ACCCTAAACCCTAAACCCTAAACCCTAAACCCTAAACCCTAAACCCTAAACCCTAAAAACCCTAAAAACCCTAAAAACCCTAAACCCTAAACCCTAAACCCTAAACCCTAAACCCTAAACCCTAAACCCTAAACCCAGGGGCTGCTGTGGGCTGTGTCGAGGCCCCAGACTTCACAGCAAGGTGCCTCCAGGTGTCCTAGGGCCCTGGGGCACCCCTCGGGCCATCGCGCCGCAGGCGACGCCACCCTTTCAGCCTATCCTGCAAGTGCAGCAGCAGCCACCTGCAGGGGCCTCCTGTGCCTGCTGTGGGCTGTCTCATTGCCCCCAGTTCCACAGCAAGGGGCCTCCAGGTATCCTAGGGCCCTTGGGCACCGGTCGGGTTAAAGCGCCGCAGGCGACGCCACCCGTCCGGCCCATCCTTCAAGTGCGGTAGCAGCCACCTGCAGGGGCCTCCTGTGACTGCCCTCAGACCCTGGGAGGGGCCACCAATGCCAGGCAAGCAGTCCACAGACTGCCACCAAGTCTCAGCAGGAAGTCGTGCATGTCGCCCGACATCACTTGCGCACTGTCGCTAAGTGTGGCTGGCTCGCAGATCGCGCTCCCGATCCATCTTGCACCTTGCTGCCCTCAGCATGCCTCAAGCCTGCCATGACACTGTGTACATGTCTGCGGTGCATGCCTGCTTGCTCAGCATGGCTGCCTGTGACCAGCAGGTGGCCTGAGCGTAAGCGCCAACCTGCGGAACAGCACAGCTGCATGACAGGTATGGGCTAAGGGAGTGTAGCCCCCCATGCTGCTGCATGGTCCCCTGGCTGAACAGCTGGAGGCCATGAGGAGCTGGTGCACCAGGCCTGTGCAGCTGGACAGGCCCGGGCGCCAGCTCAACCCGCGCACCTGGCGCAACCTGCTGGATGGCATGACCCTGTACCTGGGCTTCCTGCACAAGCACCAGGGCCTGACCCAGCCCATGCTGGAGGAGTACCTCAGCCCCACCAGCTTCAGCCAGTTCATGGCCTTCCAGCTGGCCAGGAGCTGTGGCGCCGTCCACGTCGGGCGCCAGGTGCGCTGCCGCCACGCTCCACCGCAGCATGCACACCTCCCTCAGCACCTGCCTTGCCTGCCATGCATTGCCTGCCTAAGAACAGCCACAAGACCCCTGCATGCCCCAGCACTGCAGGCCACTGCTGAGCTACAGCCCCACCACCGCAGGCCGGCATCGCCCGCAAGGTGGTGGACTACATGTCAGCTCAGCAGCAGGGGCTGCCTGTGCCCAGGCAACAGCTGCTCAGCTGGTACAGCAGCCTGAACAAGCAGGTGGGCACTGTAGCGTCCAGTGCTGCTTCAGACACAGCTCAACACAAGCCAGGGGCTTGGGGCAAGTGAAGAGCAATTAAAGCAGGCCAGACCTCAAGGGAGTAGGAAGGCTGGTAGGAGTGCAGCGCTGGTGGTAGCGCTGGCTGATAGCTGTGCTGTACTTGTTGGTATTGCTGCCTGGCTTGTATGATAGAAGGATGATGGTTGGGAACCTGGTTAGAGGTGAGTGTGTGAAGTTCTTCACAGCTCTGGGGAATCCCCGGAACTCCAGAAGTGTGAAGTTAGGCCCTTATATAGGGCATTTGCTGATTTAGCAATCTGAATCTCAAGGAAACCCCCTTGTAGCGGGTAAATCACCCAAGACGGTCTGAAATAACAGCTCTTGATGATGTAGCACCCTGCAGTGCTACATCCTCTATCTGTGTTTGCTCTGGCTGCATGCCTTGAGGGTCTCCACTGCCCAGCTTGCGTTTGCGGCCTGCAACAAGCGAGCCCAGAGACGGCTGCTAAATGGCAGCATGCTGTCCGGTGGCCCATCAAGCTGAGTACAGATGAAGGCAGACAGCTAGCTCAATATGGCATTTACGCATCTGAACGTGCCTGCCAGCATCCCATCTAGTGTGAAAAGAGGGTGCGTTCTTACTCCCACATGCAGTACACTGCTCATGAAATTGCCATCGTGGTAAACAAAGAATGGTTCAAACATGAGATACATAATGCCGCTGCGCAACAGCAAGGCTAAGCCTGCATTTGGGGGGTTCTCAGCCGGATGACCTGCAGCTGGGAAGGGGCAGACCGTGGTCCCTGGAGGGAAGCTGGCCTGCAGGCAGCACAGACATGTGTGTGTGTCACACAATGCTGGCATGCAGGTGTTTTGCAGGAAGCAGCTGCAGCCCACGATGTGGCAGCAAGTGCAGACCGTTCAGAAAGCCTGAGGCAGCGAGGCACTCAGATGCTCAGGCAGCAAGGCTGTTTTGTACACCAGTTCTGAGTTTTCAGGTTCTTTTGTGACCTACATGTAGGAAGACAAAAGGCACTCACATTCAAATGAGAACCTCTGCACCACGATCAAAGGCCATGGCCGATCCGGGCCCTCCCTGGTCTCAGGCCGTTGCCCAGGGCAGTATGTTGCGGCATTGCATGGTCACAATCAAGCCTGTTGGCCACCTCGCAAACGCAGATTTGTCCAGCCTCAAAGTGAGGCTGCGCACATCACAGCCTGTGACAAACTCAGCCTCAACTCTCATTGGCTTGGTGATGCAAAGGCTTGGTCTTCAGATCCAGCCCTTGTTCTATGTCAGCACAGCTGGCAAGCAGCTTGGCTGTGCTGTGAGATCTGTTCTTGCACACTTCTTGGGAGAGATGTTCAGCAAACTGCAGCAGTCGATCTTTGAGGAGTCAGATGCTGTTGCTGGTCAGCTCACCATGTTCTGCGACGTCCCATCGGGAGCTAGGGGAGCACCAGCAACTGACAAGCATGGGCCTGCGCCAGCTAGGAAGCAGAGCAATAACCTCTATGGGGCTGGCCGTAAAGCTGTGCACAAGTACTGGACAAGGACAAGGCCCGACGGCAAGCCGCACGTGCTGGTGTTCAAAGGGCACCTGTCATAGTCCAGAGTGCTCAGCAACACAGCTTGTGTCTGCAGGCAAGTCCCAGTATATATTTGTGCTACGCTCACAGGTCGGCAATCTTGCGCACTGGGTGGAGCGTGCTATCGTTGCCTACGTCTACGAGGCCTCTCCAATGTGTGCTGCATCCCTTCAGACCCTGGAGCAGGAGGCCAGCTTGCTGAAGTACCTGGGAAGGTCAGGCTCAACATTCCCGCTGACACTATCAGTGCAGTGCTCGCCTGCCCACAGTGTTCACGGTGCATGTAAACCCTGCTGGTATGTGAGCAGTTACAAGTGCAATGCTCGCCTGGTCACAGTATTCACAGTGCATGTGAACCCTGCAGGTATGTGAGCAGCTACAATCGCAGTACCCGCAAGGGGGTGGCTCAGAAGGGCCATGCCTCCAACACGGCCCTGTGGCTTGAGGCATACTCTAAGTATGGCAGCAACATGCCGCCTGATGTAAAAGGTGAGGTGCTGCCTTCCAATTGCACTGCGCAAATTGTGCAAACAGCTGACATTGTCTCTCAGCCTCTCTCCTATGCCCTGATTCGTCAGCATGCCTTGTTGCGCGGGCATCAGCAGTGTCTGGCATGCTACTGAGATCGATTGTGATCATACCGCAGCCATGCTGGAGAGGGTTGATAAGAAGCGAGCAAAGCTGCTGTGGGTGAGCTGCTCAGTGCAAGAACATGTGCTCATCAAATCTGAGATGTAAAAAGCGTCATTGCTGGCACATTTGCAGTGCATGTAAGGAGCACATCTGCCTGCAGGGTTTGAGCAATGGCAGCTCAGAATCAAGGGAGACGAGCTCAGACTCAGTGGCTGCTGGGGCAGCCTCTGCCAATTCGGTCACAAAGGTCAGCCCTTTGGGTGGCAAGCACCTGAGGCATGCCCCTCTTTGAGATGTGCAATCTGCCAGGCACTGACCTGCCTCCGCAGGCTGCTTCTGCTGGCGGGTTGGACTTGGAGGAGTCTGCACAGATGTATCGTGTCATCACAATGGTTGCGACGCCTGATGCCTGCCCAGCTGGTCCAGATATTCATCTTTGAGATTGGGTTGCCCGATGCAGGAACACAGCCAGGCGCAACTGTTGTCAACCCCACAGGTATAACACGGCGTGCACGTGGGCAGCCAAGCAGGAAGCAGCCTCTGCAGCAGTAGCAGGACAGCAGTAGCGGAGCTGAGGGCGGGGATGCTTAAGCACTTGATAGCATGCTCTTCTATAGCCAGCCAGATATAGCTGGGTGTTCAGCATTATGGCTGTGTACAGCCGTGTACAGCCTGCAGGCTGTTCATGCGCAGCACAGTCCACCCTTACTTGTACAGACAGCTGTCTGCTGCAACTGCATTTAGCCCCAAATTACTACCAGATGAGATGCGGATGATCAAAAGCAAATGCTCTGCAACTTTCATGAAAGTCATTAGATATGCCATAACACTGCAAGACTGATGGCTCACTGTTGACAGATTGCTGCGCCTGCGCGATGTTTGCCGTCAATGCATTGAAGCACCAAAAGCACAGCAACATGAGGGTGCCCCACCAGGCTGTGATGAGGCCGAAGCCGTGGCAGTGAGGACAGGGGGGGCTGGGAATTGAAAGCTCACAGTTGACAAGTTGATGCGCTTGCACAATGTCTGCCGTCACTCTTGCAAGCACCATGTGCACAGCAGCATGAGGCAGCAATTGCAGTAGCATGGACCAGGACAATTTGGAGGACAGGGCTGCTTGTTCAGAGTGCTGTTGTCACAATACAGAGCATATTCATCTAATCATAGATTGTCTGAGCCATTCACAGCTTTCGTTTGCAATGTGTCAGAGCCAGTCCATGCTACTCTGTATACTTGCTATTGCGCCTCCTAGCTCTGGATGCTGAAGAGATATTATTCAACTGCAGGGGCTCTTGCCTTGCTCACAGTGCCCACTTGCTTGTTGAGGCTGTTATACCAGCTGAGCAGCTGCTGCCTGGGCACAGGCAGCCCCTGCTGATGAGTCGACATGTAGTTCAATACCTTCTGGGCAACGCTAACCTGCGGCGGTAAGGCTGCTGCTCAGCTGTGGCCTGCACTGCTGGAGCATGCAGGCTTGTGGCTGCCCACCATCAGGCAGTGCATGGCAGGCAGGCAGGTACCGAGTGAGGTGTGCAGGCTGAGCTGGGGTATGAGGGCACTGCACCTGGCGCCCCACGTGGACGGCGCCACAGCTCCTGGCCAGCTGGAAGGCTATGAACCGGCTGAAGCTGGTCGGGCTCAGGTACTCCCCCAGCATGGGCTGAGTCAGGCCCTGGTGCTTGTGCAAGAAGCCCAGGTACAGGGTCATGCCATCCAGCAGGTTGCGCCAGGTGCGGGGATTAAGGGGCCTCCCCGGCCTGTCCGGCTGCACAGGCGCGGTGCACCAGCTCCTCATGGCCTCCAGCTGTTCAGCCAGGGAACCACGCAGCAGCATGTCGGGGCTACACTCCCTTAGCCCATACCTGTCATGCAGCTTCTCCTTGCTGATGGTGCAAGCCGGCAGGTGCTTGGGCACCAGCAGCAGCAGTGGCGCTGGCTCTGACTGGGGTGTGGCAGTGGAGCCAGGCTGGCTCCCACCTGCTGCTGCTGTTGGCTGCAGCAGAACTGCCATGTCCATTGCAGGTCTGTCTGCATAGACACTCCCCAGGCTGCTGACCACCGTGTTGTGCAGCAAGAGGCGGGCACAGGCACGCACCCTCGTGGACCTGCTGAGCAGCACGGCCCTTGGAGCCTGGGGCTTGATGCAGCCCAGCCTGATGAGGGCAGCCATCTCTGGCTGTGTGGCGTCTCTGGTGAAGCTGCTGTGCACGCCTGCAGGGCAGCGATGTGGGGTCAGGGCAGCACAGCTCTGTGCATACACCATGCAGATGCAGCATCTAATCGCTGACACTCAGCTGCAGTGACAGGTGGCAACATGAGGCAGGCACTCCAGCAGCTCTGGCAGAGCAGGCACCCACCATGGATGGTGATCCTCCAGGTGGGCCAGCTGACGGTGCCGGCCACCAGCTTGTCAAAGAATCCAGCATACAGGGCACTGCAGCAGGTGTTCATCATTCAACAAATCGCGATTCATAGCATGTTGCCGGCAAATAATAGACCTGCCGCTCCTGCTGATCCCCCCTGTGCTTCCTCAGCTTCCGCTGATGCCCCTTTGCAGCACTCCAGAAGCCTGATCCATAGGTCAGAGATGGCTCTGCATTGCAATGTGTGGGCACAGCTCTGCAGCGTGGCGTGCCCTCTTGCCCCTGTCAAAGCACTACGCTGCTGCAGACTGCGGCAGCATACAGATGAAGCCTTGTGCGGCATGAGCAGAACCTGTGCACCACAGAGCGCAGTCCCAGAAGCAGCCACTTGTCATGAGGCCAGCCTTCTTCACTGGCGGAAGAGCATGTGCATGGGGCTGACCTCCTGGCCTGATGCGCGCAACCAGGATGAAGGGCCAATTGCCGACTCAGGCAGGTACCAACATGCATGTGCACAGGCGCTCAGCGTCCTGGGCAGCTCCGCCCATGGGGTCTGGTGCAGGGTCGTTGATCAAAGCCGTCTCATTGCCGTAGCCATAGGCACTGATCATCACTGAGCTGTTGCAGTCCTGCAGGCAAGGATGGCCTTTGCAGCCCGACTCGTGGGCAGATCTAGGAAACGCGACATGCCTGAGCCTGCGCCGTCCAATATGCCAAGGGCGTCATTTGGTCAAACAAAGCTCTAGGGTCAGCAGCCAGCTTGGCCCAAACCTACTTGACTCTTCTTGGCACTCCTCTGGCAGCTTCAGGCAAGCAAAGCAAGATGCTGGACTCAGACAGTCAAAGCTACCAGCCAAGTGACTTGTACTCGAAATCTTTTGCAGCTCTCAACCAAGCTCCCCTGGCAACAACGCCACCCGAATGACCTTCCCTGCTGGTGTTCGTCACAGGTTCAGGCAACAGCAATAAGGTCAGGATCAGGTCAGGCAGAACAAAGGCCATGACCTCACCTGCATGACCTTCTCCCTGAACCTCTCTGGCAGTTCCTCATAATCAATGTCGGCGCCATACGCCTCAACTGCCTGCTTCCAAAGCAGCCTGGCCACCTTCTCGTCTGTGATGCCCTGGCTGAACCAGTGAGGCAGGTAGTGGTCAAGGTCTGTGTAGGCCTCATCCACATAGTCACCCACCAACATGACACTGCGATACATGCCCAGGACGGCACCTGCATAGGATTGGGTTGGTGCACATTGCCTGACGGTGCCCAGATCTGATGAATGCCTAGGATGTTGGCTGAAGGCATCAGGGGAGCCAGCGTCGTCTGCAAAGTGTGCAGAGTATCTGGCAATGTGTACAATTGCTACCTCTGGGATTGCCAACACACACCCTGGTTGGCACCTGCGCAGCATAGCAAGCTGCATGGTGCAGGAAGGAGACATGTATCACCTTGCAGAGGGGGCCCTGCAGTAGAGGTGACCAAAGGCCTGGCACAGAGTCTGTGGACAACAATGTGAGGCCATCATGCGTGGCCAGGATGGCGCCTGTGCGGCACGGAGGCAGCCAGCATCTGAGTGTGCACAAGGCTACAGAGCTGGCAGGGCAAAGCATATGCCCAACGCTATGTCACAGAGAAAAGCGTATGCGAGGTACAAGCAGGGCAAGCAAGCACATGTGACAGCCCAGGCAGCTTGTCCATCTCAGCGAGCTGGTGAATTAGGACCCAATGCAGAAGAACTTCTTCCAAATAGGCTGCTGCAGGTGTTTCCAAATGCAAACGCGTGGCTGCTCTCACATACAAAACCTCCAGCTGCTGGTGTGGGACCCTGCTCAGCAGTCTCTCATGCTTGTGCAGAAATGGCTGCTCACACACCTGGCTTCTCCTGGGATTCCAGGCTGACAGCACAGCGCTCATTGCGCAAAGCCACGCGGTAGTCACTCTGCGGCACCTTGTCTTCTCTGAGAAGGCATGGCGGGTCCTCAGGAAGATTGCTCACGTCGATCAGATGACCTCTGCTGTGCCTATTGCACAAAGGAAATGATCAGTCAAGCGTTCTCTGCTGCGGATGGTACAGAAGCTTATGGAGCCCCCCAACTGGAATGCAGCAGTTGGGCTGCAGCCGTTCTGCAATCTGTGCTCACTTCCTGATGTAGTCCCCTAAGCTTCTGACAATGACAGCTGCAAGCTTCTTGTCCCCAGTCTCGGCTTCCAATTTGTCCTTGGTTTCCTCACTGAGCTTGATCAAAGGCTTTGCCTTTGACTGTAGCTCACTGTAAAGCTGGGCCTCTTGTGGACCGAGGTACTGGCTGAGGACCTGCATGCAAAGTGCATGACACCCAAGTTGGTCTGAGGCTTGAAACTAACACGCAGGGGAGCCCACCAGCTTCCAGCCTGGAGGCACCAGGGGGCTGGCAGTCCCCACGTAGCCTGAAACAAGTGCCTGGTAGCCTGGCAGGCCTGGTGGGAACTTCAAGGCATGAGCCTTGGCCCAGCAGGGATCTGGATCACCCTCCATTGCTATCAATGGAGAATATCAGCATCAGCTGTCAGGTTGGCACAGGGGCCAGTCTCGGCATGCCAGTCGAACTGTGTATTGAATTCCTGGGCATAGCCGCAAGATGCTGGCTGGATCGAGGCCGCCTTAGCCTGAACCCAGGTCTTTGGGATCTGGGTCCAGACTCCCTCATTCTACTTTCTGTCTTGCCCCAACAGCTGAATGTCCCGAACAGTGCTGGAAGTCAGGGATCTGCGCAGGGAGGTGCAGGGGCGGGTTATCATAACCAATCTCAGCTTCAGAGTTCTTCAAGGGGAGACCCTCTTTGTGCGGGGCGCCAGCGGAGTTGGCAAGAGCCTGCTGCTGCGGTGCCTGGCCCTTCTAGATCCTCTGCAGGTTGGTGCAACAATGCCAGTACCATTGCATCTAGCTAGGACTGCATCACTTCAGAGACGGCCAGGACGGTGCACATGCCCTTGTCTCACGCA
This sequence comes from Asterochloris erici, assembly GCA_019693375.1. NCBI lineage: Eukaryota > Viridiplantae > Chlorophyta > Trebouxiophyceae > Trebouxiales > Trebouxiaceae > Asterochloris > Asterochloris erici. The sequence goes on along the minus strand of JAAMXJ010000143.1, from coordinate 190,381 downwards.
AGATGCTTCCAAGCACTGCAACATGGTGGGCCTGAGCTGTCATTGTGACAAGCAACCCATATGCCTGTCTTATCAAGGACAATGTCAGTTCTGACAATCACTCCTGGCATAGGCAGTGTTGTGGTCTGCTCATCCCAACCCACAACAGGACAGGGCAAGTTTATGGTGTTTACCATTGTGACAGCCATTGCAGATGCACAAACCTGGCAGGCATACACACCTTGTTGCATGACAAGCAATGCTCTGCAGGCAGGGACCCTGACACTCGACGAGGAGACGCCACAGCACCTGGGAGTGCCGCAGTGGAGGTCTCTGGTCACGTACGTGCCGCAGTCCAGGGTGCAGCCAAAAGGGACCCCATCTGAGCTGTACTTCACTGCACAGGTGAGGCGCAGTCCTTCCCTCAGTGACATGGGCTGAGTGTTGCCTGTCAAGCCCATCACCAGTCTGAATTTCAGCAGTTCTGTTGAGGGCGCCTCCTGAAAATGATTCAACATGCGCACCCAGGGGCATTCAGGGCATAGCACGGCATCACGGCTGGCAGCGCTCACCTGCACCTGCCAGCAGCAGTGCATTCAGCCCACTGAGGTGGCCAACGTTACAGCTGAGAACTAGGCAGCCCTGCACAGTGCATGTGTGCGTTGCTTGCAGTTTCAATATGCCTCAGAAGGGTCCTTGCTACTTGCTTGCTCTGGCAATGACTGCTGTGTACCTGCCTGCAGCAATTCAAGGCACAGAAGGGTCGCGAGCGTGGTGACCTGCCAGCGCTGGTATCTCAGCTCGGTCTCGACCAGGGAGTCCTCAACCAGCCGTGGGTTGAGCTTTCGGTGCGTGCTGCAGTTTGAAAACACACTGCACACTTTCAACTCAAGATGGTCTGATCGTGGCTGAGCAGACTGCCTGGCAAATCGTCATCCTGACACCCTGCATTCCATAGCGACGCATTAACATGCACAGAAAGCAACACACGCTGTCAGCGGCATGCCAATGCACAGGGCACCAGAAAGGTGGCTGGGGTCCTCCGTTACAAACCTCATGTTCCTCTGTGACTCCGCGTCCCTCTGCTGACCTTGGGTGTCCGTGTGAGTTCATGCTGTGGCAGCCTCACCCCGCAGGGAGGCCTGTTATGGTGGGGTGCTGCTGCACCCACCTTGAAGTCTCATTGTGCACTGCAGAGATCAACACAAGTGCGGCCAGAGTGAGGCGCACTGTAGCCAGCTGCGCTTCATGACGCGTCTGGAGGGGATTGGGGCCAGCAGTTCTGCCAGCTGCAGGCGTCAACGGCGCGGCCGGTGGCCCTGTCCATCTGTGTTGTGACCCAACTTCATGCTGCAGGGGTCCCAGCTGCAGCAGACTGGCCTTTGCATCTGCACTCATGCACACCTCCTGCTGCAGGGGGGCCAGTCACAGCGAGTTACCCTCGCCATTGCTCTTGCCCTCAAACCCAAGTTCCTGCTGCTGGACGAGCCTTCTTCAGCACTCGACCACGACTCCACCCTGAAGCTTGAACAGGTCCTCAAGGACAGCAGGTGTGGCCTGGTGTGGGTCACCCACGACGACAGCCAGCCAGGCAGGGTTGGCGGCCGCATCATTCATCTGCCTCTAGGTGAGCAGGGCCCAGGGGCACTGGGACCCGGCTGACTGCCCGCACAGAGGTCCCTGCCTCAGGCATGGCCTCCCGATGGACACTGGGGTACCCTCACCAGCGTCAGGCGCCACAGCAGGGAGGCTTGGTCATCTGATGCAGATGCTCTATAAAGCAGGCATGACTCCTGAGTCATACGTGTCCTGAGGTGACTGCCCAAGTAATGTACAGCAGTGAGGAATTGGTTGCTTGGCAACAGGCTGGTCTTGCACATGCACATTTGGCCTGTTGTTGCCTTCCATTGCACCTTCAGTGTGAGAATTGCCTTGGCTCTGTTGCAGGCACTGAGATGGCAGTGGAGCACCTGCTAGCCTCCCCACGCACCACAGAGTACGGTGGACTTGACCAGCCACCTCAGCAGAACGGCGGGGGCTGAACTCCTCCAGTGATGCCCAATCAGTTCCATCAAAAGCTCCCCCTGCAGTCACATCAAAACACCCGCGCCTGCCCTGCCACATCAGAGACCTGCCGCAGCATCCCTCAGCAACACTCGCTGTTCTTTCCCTGAGAGTCTGGTCCCGAGACTCACCAGCCGCTTGCCTCCAAACCCCAAGCCACCAGCCTCCCCAATCCCCAGCAACAAGGGCCAACGGCCAGAGGCATGAGGCTCACAGCATGAGCAGCAGCCTGTCTCGACACCCTGCCCTGCCCACCTCGCTGTCCGTCTTCCTCGGCCAGGATGACTCAGGCGTACCGCAGCAGGCTGCAGCCTACCTGAGCCCGTTGGTCATTGCTATTGCAGCTGCGCTGCTGCTGCTCAATGGGCTGGTGTCCCTCTGGATGTCCCTGGGACTGCACAAGAAGATAGCTGTGTCAGCGCTCAGGTGGGCCGCCTTGCTTGTGACCTTCAGCAGACTGCAACAAAGAGGGAGACATGCAGGGCCTCCGCGTCCTCTGGGAGGAACATGGACTCCAGCTGAAGTAATGAGTACTTGGAACAGCCTCCGTCGCCACATCAGCTGCGGTCTCTGCTGTCTGCCAGTGCTCAATCCAAGTTGCTGCCTGCCCGGAAATGCTTGCGCGGCACTGTGCTGGTTGCTGTAGTGCATCGCTGCCTGCCCGTCTCACGGCTGCCAGGTGCCCTGCAGATGTGCCATTCAGCTCACCGTCCTGGGCTACATCCTGGAGCCGGTCTTTGCCTTTGATGCGTGGTGGCTGGTCGTCATCATCTGCATCTGCATGCTGCTGTTGTCAGCAGCAGAGGCGGTGTCCCACCCCACAGCTGCTTATCAGGTGTCGGCCCCAGCTGCCTGCTGTGTACATGTGATTCTGAGACATCCTGCCCTGGTGCAATCATTGGCCTGCTGCTATTGTTTTTTTCCTGCCCTGGTGCAATCATTGACCTGCTGCCCAAGCAACCTTTGTTCCTTGGGACTACCACTGCTCTGGAGCAGGAGCTTGCGGCATGATCTGCTCAATCTGCTTGGAGTGTGCAGACCAGCAGACCTGAAGTCATGCCTCCTGCTGCAGGGCATGCTACTCCATGTCATCAGCGCTGTGGGAGTCAGCTCAGCTGCCGTGCTGACCTATGCCCTCCTGCTCGTGGTGCACCCTACCCACTTTCTGCAGGCTCAGTACGCCATCCCAGTCCTGGTGAGTGTGGCAGTCAGGGCTAAGTTGTCTGCTTGTCGTGTTACCATGAGAGCGCCTGCTTGCTGGACCCTGAGCCCTCACTGCATAGCCAGAGACGCGTCACCCCTGGCAGTGGCAGCGTTGGCAGTCCATTTCTGCTTGGCAGTGCGCGCTCATGTCAATAGCTGCAGGATATTGAGCCTGCTGCAGAGCTGGATCATCCTGCCTGATTGCCTGCAGTGAGCCAGAACAGGTGGCCCAGCCCACAACATGACCTGTGGCCATCTGCCTGCAGCCATTGGCGCAGCACTGATATTCTGCACAAGCTGGAAATCCAACTTGATGCTCGCATCCCATCTGCAGGGGATGCTGTTGGGCAACTGCATCTCTGGAGTCAGCATCGGCCTCGCCGCAGTGATGGAGGAGGTGACCAGAGGTGCTTCCAGCCCTGCCCTGCATGTGCCCATGGCAGTCTGGATGATGTCGCACTTCCCCGGCACAGAACAGGGCTTGCTGCTGGCAGGCCAAACCTATGTCAAGCTGAAAACTGGGCCTGATCCCAGCACTTTCAGCTCTTGAGGGCATGCCATTAATGTCTTAATTAGTCAATATTGCCAATAATGCAGCATGCAGACCCTGTGTGTCTCAGGACTGCACACGATTTCCTCGCTTGTCGCATGCGCTGACTGCTTCAGCTTTGATCTCACCCATCTGGTCTGTTGCAAAAGACAGCGTCTGCAAGCTGTTCAAAGCAGTCTCTTGCGCACCTGCAGGCCGTGACAAGGTTGAGCTGCTGATGTGCCTGGGGGCCAACAGGTGGGAGGCCACCAGAAGCCTCCGGCAACGATGTTTGACGGCTGCTCTCACACAGCAGTTCAACCAGATGGGCACTATGGGGCTCGTCACCATCCCAGGTGGGGATGTCTGTGAGGTCTTGTGCTGGGTTGGTAGGGGATGCTTCAGACAGGATGGCTGTCTCTGCTGCAGTGTCTTGCGCAGCCTCTCAGGCTCAGCACTACACAGGCAGAAGAGGCCTGCACTTTGCAAGTACATGTGCGCTCCAGCTGTGTCTGCAGTGCTTCATGGGGACACCGCTTTGCGGCGGCTGATGACCAGCCTGGCAGCTTGATCACCCTTGACACTTGAGACACATTGCACATGTCTATGCAGGCATGATGAATGGCATGATGCTCAGCGGCACCTCGCCTGTGCAGGTCAGCTGTACATCAGGCCTTTGCTCAGCTCCTGTGGCCACCTGCTGCATCTTTGATTGTCCAGCATCCTCCCCAGGCGGCTGCACACAGAGTGCAGAATGCTGCTGCAGCATTCAACCCTTTCATCATACAGTTCATGCTGTTCTGTCCTGCTGTCACCCTGGAAGCTGAGGTCCACCCATGCTGCACAGGCGGCCCGCTATCAGATTGCCCTGGTCTTCCTCATATCAGTGGTCACCTGCCTGGGCGCTGCGGGCAGTGTGCACCTGGCAGTGCTGGTTCTGCTGGACCGGAAGCAGCAGCGGCTGTGCTCAGAGCGCATCGTGCCTCGTACTGGCAGGGGCACTGGCGTGGCGCAGTGGGTGTCTGCCCAAACTGTGTGGGTAAGAGTTGCTCATGGTCAAGCAGCCTCTTGCTCAGTACTCATACTCTGCTATGTGCATCAAGGTATTGCCTTTGTGCCTGCTGCTGTATGCCCCTTGTTTGCAGCACCTGTGTAACACCAGTGCTCAGCAGTTTCTGAGCCTGCAGCTCATTCACCCGCTGGGATCGAGCTCGTGCAGCGCATGGAGCGGCCTGGAAAGCTACTTGCTGCGTGAATCACTGCCTTGCAGCTGCAACCTTGCAATATCAGCAGTGCATGTTCCTGTGCATGCAGGGCCTGCATGCGGCCTACAAGGGCACCAGAGTGGGCCTGCGGCGCTTGCGCCTGGTGTGGAGCCAGCGTGCGCGCCTCTTTAGGAGGGGCAAGCACCCTTTTGCCTCCGTGCAACACCAGGTGAGTCTGTGGTGTTGCTACTGGGTTAAGAAGGTCTAGAAAGGTCCGCATTTGCAAATACAGACCACCAGGTGGGCCTCTTGTGTTGCTGCTGCTGGTGTGAGGTCCAGCTCACCTTGCTTCTGCCGCATTCAGCCTGATCTGCAGTTTGACCTAGCAGCAGCTGTTGAGGGTATGGCTCCAGCAATGAGCATGCAGGCCAGGACCTGAAGAGACAGAATCAGGGAGCATGACACTTGAGCATTGTCAATCATGGAAATAGCTCATGATAACTTAATGTTGTGTTGGGGCTGCAGCATGACGAAGACAATGATGCGGAGAGTACTGTTTCGAGCCGACTGCGAGAGGTCATCATTGGGCAGGGTGACAATGACAGCATGAGCTACGCACCGAGCGGGGTGCTCAGCGATGGGGATGGGCCCAGCGAGCTGCCACTCTTGGACACAGCAGACTCAAGCAGAGTACCCCTATACGCACGTCGAAGCACTTCGGGCGACCTGCATGCTGGGGGCTCTTCTGGCAACGAGCAGCAATTTGACAGACAGCATTGACCTGGGACAGAGCAGTCCCACATCTGCAATGAGTGAAAAGATCTTGGCAACAGCTGTCATCGCAGAAGCCAAATGCTGCCCCTCTTTCATGTCAGAGAAAGTAATTTTTCTTGATTCCACTTGCCTTCCACAACACAAGCCGAAGCCATGCCTCGAAATGCACTCAATTGTGGCTTGACAGGCTGAAGCAAATGGGTCCAAGTCCAAGTGCACGTGCAACAGGGGTTGCATCCCTGCTGGGACAGATCTATACCATTTTGGTGCTAAGCACAGGTAGCCACGGTGTTGAGTAAAGACAAACATCAAGCGAGCGAAAGTTTGCTGAAACAGTCTTGTGCCTGCAGATGGACTTGCAGCTGCTCAGCCCAGCTATGATAGCTCGGCACCCTGGTGAGAGGCAGCTCCACTGGGCCAACCTGATTGCTGCCTTGTTGGACATGCGGTCAGGTAATTAGCCTCCCTGCTCATGTGGGGAGCTGAGGCCTTCATCTCTGCGACAGGATCCAGATCATCAGCTGGAAACCGCGAGCCTTTGTGTATCACAACTTTCTGTCTGAGGGCGAGTGCGATCACATCGTTAAGCTGGCGCGGCCACAGGTGAGACAGCCTTCACCCTGAAGCCAGCCAGCAAGCTGCAGTTAAGGGCAGCCCTGCGGCACTACTAGACCAGAGGGTGTGCTTTCAATAAGCAGCATGCAAAACTCTGCTGATGGGTGTGCAAGACAAAGTGGTGCGCTGGGCACATTTGCCCCTCAGATGGAAGCTGGCATCTAGCCTAGGCAGCTTCAGAGGTCACGATAAGCTGTATCAAGTTGTGTGGCAGTGCGTGGCAGGCTGCTGCAACAATTCCTTGTACTCAAGGCGGCAGGTGGCTGCTTGTGACAGCTGATCGTGACAGCCACTCCCTTGAGCACTATCCATGGCCCAGCCTGCCTGGGGCTGCTCCTGGTGGGGTGCTGTTGCCCTCCTCTTTGAGCACTTGCCCCCTCCAAGGCTGCGTGTGGCAGCTTGCAGCATGCTGTTTACGCAGTTCTCATTCAGCGCTCGCCACGCCCACGGCTGCCTTGATTGGCTTGTGGCAGGCTCAGCGAGTTTCTTCAGCATCTTGCCAAAAGGCTGCCCTTGACACCATTTCCTGCAGGTCCTGTGGGCCCTTTGCAAGTTCAAGGCTGCTCATCAAGATTGCCTGCCCGCCCTGCTGCTCATCCTGTGCCTGTTGCACTAAGTACGAGGGCACATGCTATGCAATGCTCTCTGACTGCAGCTGTGCCTGGATGAGCACCAATGCATGCTTGGTCTCCTGTGCAGATGCGGCGGTCCACAGTGGTGGGCGAAGGCGGCAAGAGTGTGGCTGACAGCATCAGGACTTCCTATGGCACCTTCATCAAGTGAGCTGCCTGCAGGCCCCTTGCATCACAACTCTCCTCGCATCTGCACTGAGTGTACTGCCTTCATCCTCGCATCATGCAGGCGCTTGTGGGCGGCCACAAGGCGGGAACCACCCGAGGGTCTGCAACCGGGGCCACGCAGCCTGCTGACCTCTGTTCCGGCAGAAGGCGGGCAGGTGTCCGGCCGCTTTGGGTCTGACCATGCTGTCCTGCAGGGCAGGCGCTCTGTGGGCGGCAGGCAGGACGTCTGCAGTCACATGCAGCAGCACCCACCTGCTGCTTGGCCCTGCTTATGCCCCTTGTGTCTGCAGGCGAGACACTGACCCGGTGATTACCCAGGTTGAGCAGCGTCTGGCCAACTGGACCATGCTGGTGAGGCTCTGATCTGATGGTCGAAGCTTCTGCCAGTTCCCATGCCACAGCATGTGCATCCCAGACCTGATTAAGCTGCAAAGCATGCAGTCCTTTTGCTGCCTGTCCTTCCTGGCTTGGGCTGTGAGTGCTATGCTAAATACAATCAGGGGCAGGAAACAGACAGATATGGCTCAGATGCAGCGCAATGCCTTTGTTGCCAAGGCAGCGGCTGCATTTTAAGCCCTGGCCTGTGCGGCCTAGTGGCTGCATGCACAGCCTCCCAGTTGCCCACCAAGGATGCATCACAGCATATCAGCTGGCAGGTGCACACAGGCAGTGTGGAAGAATTCCTGCCCACGAGGTTGTGAATGATCAGCCCAACCCCCAGGGCACCCTACCTCCTGCTTCAGGGTGTTGATCACCAGGAGGACCTGCAGATCCTACGCTATGGGGTGGGCCAGAAGTATGGTGCGCACTATGACAGTCTGATCGAGGATACACCGCGATTGGCCACGGTGCTCATGTGTAAGTGAGTGGGAGCGCCCTGTGCCATGCTAAGCTCTTGTTGGCCTGCAAGCCATTCTGACTGCACAGTGAACATAAGCGCCCTCCTACAGCGCCCATCAGCAGTTTCAAGTGCTTGCTCTCAAGATGTTATGCATGGCCACTGTGCTCCTTGCAAAGCCCTTGGCATGGCAAACCCAACGATGGGCTGCGTCTCAGCCAGTTATGCGCCAGCAAGCTGACGCATGGTAAGAGACAGCGGAGGAGCCCAGATGCCACCTTTGCATGAGGTCTTACTATGCCGCAGAGCCTGCAGCTCAGGGTTGGCAGTTTGTAGAGCATGGATGTGACCACGCCTCATTGTTTGCCTGCAGACCTCTCAAACGTCACCCTTGAAGGCGGTGAAACTGCCTTTCCCGAGGTCAGCCTCGCCTGTCACCCCCAAGGCACTGACAACTGCTGCTGCACCTCTGCCTGCCTTACAATCTGTGGAGGGCCTGCTGCTGGATGCCACTCTTGATCCATACAGTTGGTCCCAGAGGTCTCAGAGAAAGCACCTGCAGGCAAAGTGCAGCCTTTGGCCCAGCCTGTGCTGCCTGCACACCTGCTGTTGGCTGGACCACGACTACCTGCACATCCTGCCATGGCTGCTGCGGTGCCCTGTGCCTGGTCTGCAGCGCCAGCTCTGCCTGCTGACACGCAGTCCCTGCTGCGCTGCAGCATTCGGAGTGGGTCGACCCTGCGCTCCGGGAATATTTTGGCCCCTTCTCGCCCTGTGCAAAAGACCATGTAGCCATGAAGCCCAGAAAAGGTAACTGTTGGAATCGGCTGCACAGATGCTGGCCCTCTGTTGCAGGCTCCCCTGTGTGACCAGAGAGCAGCAGGTGCTGTGGCCGAGAGACTGCTCTAGTTGCTGTGACCAGAGAAGAGTGGGCATGGGCTGCTGCCTGCACAGGGGGGCAGGGAACGTCCTCGCACTCTGGAGTGTAAGGGTGCACCCCTGCAGCCATTGGAGTGCTGCTCATGCCAGTGAGTCGGCAAGGGGGGCCTGTGACTCATGGGCAGGCATGGGGCCTCATGGTCGCCTCTTTGTCTGCTTGGGTCTACTCCTGTGGGATGCAGCCTCTCCACATATGGCAGCGAGGCTTGCTGGCACTCCTGGAGATGCAGGGTCAGGATGCGCTGCGCACCTGCGTCTCAGAATTGCCAGCATGCAACTCACTGCAGCCTGGCATGCCTCTCTGTGCAGGAGACGACCCACAGCAGCTGCTTGTAGGTGTGTTCTGCACCCTAGGCTCCTGTGCCAGCACAGCCCCAGGGCCAATGCTGCAATGCGCAAGCCCTGACAACTTCAGCATGTTCCTGTGTGCAGGGAACGCCCTGCTGCTGAGGGCGAGCCAGAAGACACTCCACTGCAGTGACCGGCATGGGCCATGCTTTTGAGCATGAGCCTTGCTGTCCATGGCTACCACAGCTGGCCTCCCTGTGTGCAGGGGACGCCCTGCTGATCAGGGCATCGCGCATGTGTGCTGCTGGCCTCGGGCAGCCTGGCATGCCCTCATGCAGTGTGTGGGGCGGGGCTGTGACAACGCAGCATGCTGATGCAGGAGAGGCTTGCACGGGTGGAGTGAGCCCTGTTCACTTCCACTTCAGTCTTATGTTCACCACATTATGTTTACCACATTCATACATTCTGCACCCCCTGTGTGCAGGGGATGCCCTGTTGTTTTACAGTCTGGGCCCGGACGGCAAGACGCAGGACCCCACCTCGATGCACACTGGGTGCCCCATCATCAGGGGCACCAAATGGACAGCAACGAAGTGGATCCACAGCGGGCCCTTCCACCCAGAGTGGCTCAACATCACCACCCCCGTCGAGGTGAGCATGCACATGTCCACATCCAGCTGGCAGCTTCGAATCAGGATTGTGACACTCGGACCCCGGCGCTGCTTTTGCTTGGTGCATGTCAGGTGGGGTGTGAGGTACTCAGGCAGGCCAGCAGCCCAGTGCACTCCAGTGAAGACCTGCACTGTAGATGGCACTGCATGTCCTGGCCTGCCAGAATCTGCGGTGCAGCAGGTTGCCCCCTGCATGTGGAGGCAGGTAGCTGATGCGCTATGCAGCGTCTGAGGCCTCTGCACACAGAGGGCCGTCCAAGACTGTATAGGCTGGCTTCCTGCAGGACAAAGAGCACGCAAAGGTGCGCCTGGTCCGCCACAAACTGTGTGCAGGGCTGCAGGCAGCTGCATCACGGCTCTCTGTGCTGGCCTGCACATCAGAGAAGAAACCATGCAAGGGTGTAGGCAATGCCACTGTGATCAGCTGCGCCTCGCACCGCCAGTGATCTGTTCTGCTGCCCCCTGCAGATCGCAGACGATGTCCTGGACAACTGCAGGGCCGCCCACAGGCATTGCACGTCCTGGCCAGGGACAGGATGAGACAGGATGAGCAGCGGTCCCTCACACCACGATGCTGCCCATGTCCCGTGCAGGTGGTGCATGACAGCCCAGAGGACTGTGTGGACACCCACCAGCTGTGCGCATCCTGGGCAAAGGATGGGGAGTGCACCAAGAACCCGCTGTACATGAGCGGGGACAGCTTTAACCTGGGACGCTGCCGGGCCAGCTGTGGCGCCTGCGAGCCCTGCGCCTCCGAGGACCTGGAGTGCCGAAAGCGTAACCGCGTGAATGCTGGGTTCCTGGCTCTGGATGAAGTGGACGAGTGAACAGGGCTGTGGATGGGCCCTGTGCCTCCTGAGAACCTGGGGTGATAGGCACAGAGCTGGAAGCATGTCAATGGAAGGCCTGCACAGATGCACAGGACTAGGTGGACTCTGTGCCTTCCACATACTGCGTGTGACAAGCACAACACAATACAAGCCAGACCTTTTGGCTGGAGACAATGCACTGCACAGATGAAGAGCACCAGCCAGCCCCCCCATTTTATTGCATTTCATCAATCCTCTGTTAAGTTGCCTTGATCCCGTGACAGGCAGCCCAGTCTGGCCTGTCTCCCTGCATTGACACACCTCCACCGCTGCCAGTCTTGAATTGAGCGCACTCTCTCGCAAGCATGCAGCCTGCAGCCTCCCCTGAGTGTGACATTCGCACCAGGTGCGTATGTCAAAAGGAAAACTCCTTTTGAGAAGGATTGCTTCCATGGCCGCCTGCTGCAGCATGCCACAGCTGCCCCTGAGCTCCATAATGCCCAGCCCACTCCCCCTTGGGAAGCTGCCAGATATAGACACCAGATCAGGACCCACAAGACGCCATGGAGGGGGCCATGTTTCACAATGAACATGCAGCAAGCTGCATGCAGGGCATTACACGTGACAGCGTGTCTGTGTTGGGCAGAGCAGGACAGAACTGCTATCATAAAAGCTTGATGCTGCTTGAAGAAGGTGGCTGAGTGCTAGCCACAATGATGGTACAACAGCTTTGCTGCTGGGCTGCTCATCGTTCCGCTTCTCGCTGCGTTTGCTATCGGTGCTGCGTGATGTGGGACCTTCGCTCAGTCGCCCTTCCTCCTGAAGCTGCAGCCCTCGGTGAGTCTGGCCTTGCCACCTGCAAATTTCAGGCAGATGTCCAGCAGCATGCCTGTGAGCACCTGAGTCCTCAGATCAGAGCATCAAGAAGCAGGCAGCAGCTCACCAGTGGGTGTGCAGAGGATGGTGCTGCAATTTGTGCAGGTGACCACAGTCTGGCTGTGGCTGAAGACTGTGGTAATGTTGAAGCAGCCCTGGCACTTGACGTCCATGAAGTAGCTGTTGGGGGACTGGACCAGGCGCTTCAGCTTGTGCTTCTGCTGCTCCACCTCCTTGGGAGGGTGCAACAGATCAATGTCTGCTGCCAGCACCATGTTGCAGGTGTGTGACCGCTGTGGCCTGCTCTGGGCTCTTGGCTCTGGTGGATGTCGTGCGGGGGGGCGGCTTATCTGTTTCTGTTTTCTTCAGCCGAACGGCTGCCAGGGTTAGGTCTTGAATGGTTCAGAAGAAAAGCAGGGGAATTCAAAGTTGTTAGCTCAAGGCATTGGGTCCCACAGCAATCTGTCGAAGGACAACAATCAGAACATGGGCCCTGCTGACAGCTTGGCCCTGTACCACCGGATGAACAGCTTGCCTGAGGTCCAGGAGATCATGGACGCGCTGATGCGCGCTACCACCTGCAGCAGGGGCCCTGGCTCAGTCAGGCAGGCTATGGACGGTTGGTGCACGGGCCATCTGAGAGGCTGCATCCCAGCTCGGCCCCTCCTCAGATGTGCAGCGGCTTGCTGCACAGAGACATGCTGGGCTGAGCTGAGCCCGCTGCCTGATGTGCAGCAGCATGCTAAGCACAACGATGGGGCGCTGCCTGACTTTCTTGCCAGTCACTGGGGTGGAGGAGACAGCCGCAGCGAACCAGCAGATGCTGACTGACAGCTGCAGCAGGCTCACCAGGTAGTGGCTGGCTGCTACATTCGGCAGCAAAGCTGTCTCAGCAGGCTGTGCAGTGACACAGATGTACCAGGCTCACCAGGTGGTTGCTGGTGGACAAGAGCAGCAGATCTGCCAGGAGTGAGTGCTGTGCAAACAGGTGCACACTACTCAGGGCCTCCACCCAGTGATTGCTGGTGGTTGTGGTGAGACGTGCTCCCAAAAAGCCAGCATATGTGCGGCAGCAGCATGCTGTGCAGAGAGATGCACCAGTGGCATGGCCCTGGTCAGGTGGTTGCAGGTGAATGAGACTCGCAGCAAAGGGCCTGAGGCAGGGCAGCAGCAGCATTCCATGGGGGACAGCTGCAGGAGACTCACCAGGTGGTTGCTGGTGGTTGTGATGAAGACGTGGAGGCTGCCATCCTCGTGCATCAGGAAGCGGATGGTAGCTACAGCTGTTGATGTCAGCACAATGGTAACATATGTGATCCACATGGCCACGAAGAACACAAACCGCTTGTTGGCCACCTCGCTGGCCTGCGCAGCAAGACATGGCATCCAAGAATGGGTCACTTGGGCAAGGCTGAGGGCTGGCTGTGGCGTCTCCCCAAGGCCGCCTCCTCCAAGATTGCCAAATGCTGGCCGGAGCACGCCCTTGCTGCCAGACATCAGCCTTTGATCATTTCACAGCGGGCTCCCTGTGGGCCACGCGCTGCACTGCTGCATTGCTGCTGCACATTGGTGACGAATCTGCAAGGTGTAGGGACGGTGCCAGCCTCTCAGCTGGCGACACAATCTGAGGGCTCGTGCATGGCTGACTGTCTGCACAGACTTCGCAGGACTGCCCACCTTTCTGTTCTGGCGCAGATCAATGTTGGTTGCACTGACTGAGTGGTGGGCAACAGCACTGCAGAGTCCACTCATGCACACAGTTACATGCAGAGAGGCCTGCATCCTGCTCACCTTGCTGCTGGTTTGCAGATTGTTGAGCGACAAAAGTGCAGAGGTACCACAACAGGTGCAGCAGATCGTTCAATGTGTGCTCGTGCGTGCAATCACTGATGATGATGAGGGTAAGACTGCAGGCAACAGCATTGCAGAGGCCCCTGCCACCTTCAACTTCTCACACGTGTTGAGGACAGCACCCCCCCACCAAGTAACTGGTGACAGCACTGTAGGGGCTCATGCACACACCTGCAAGTGACCGCCCTCGATACTTGGTCATGGTGGGTTGAGGATGGTGTTTCCCATTGCATGACCTGCGACAGAACTGCAGGGACACATGCAAGTGGCTCCCACCTTCCGAGTTTTGCGCGAGTTGAGGATGGTGTGGCCCCACTGTATAATTGGCGACAGCACTGCAGAGGCGCCCCCAATGACGACTGCATCGTTCCGATAAGGCTCCTGGTCATGCACTTTGTGGCCCCTGTTCCAGAGGTAGTCAAACAGTAGCAGGCCCCATCCCAACGTGAGGCAGGCAATGTATGTGATGATCATCCTGCGGCAGAGATTGTTCAGGGCACAAGCCTGTGGCACCAGTTCAGCTGATACTCAGCACCAGAGACCAGACAAGCGCTTGGCAGCTGCATCAAGCAGGCCGTCTGCCTGCACCTTCAGGCCCTAGGGCAGCACCAGACGTCAGCCAAGCACTGAAGGGCTGCATCAAGCGTGCCAGGCGGCTGCACCCTGTGGGCACTAAGGCCAGATAGGCAGGTGCAGAGCAGCAGCAGCCCGCGGCAGCGCAGCAGTTGACCTGCAATGTAGCACGACTGGCAGAAGAGGCAGGCTGCACTCACCAGTTGATCATTTTGTCAAACTGATTGAGCTCGTTCATGTCTGCAGGGCAGATAGCAGAACCAAAATTCGCCTGGACGCCAGACAGCGCTCAAGCATACATCATCAGGAACGAGCAGCACTGAGCATGTGCATTGAGGGTGAGAGCTGCCCGCCAGGGCAGCTGCTAAGCGCAAAGTGATCTCTTCCACTCCCAAGACATCCCACGACACAGGGCGATGCTGCCACAAGGCTGTAAGATGTCCTTTCTTCAATGCAGCCCCATCACCCAGCAGTCAGCCGTGCAGCCGCAAAACCTGGCTCACTGCACTCCTGCGCTACCCACTCTCGCTGCAGCTCACCCTGTGCAGGCACTGCATTAGGTATCCTACACCATTGCAGGGCATTGCAGCAAGGAGCACCATCCGGAACAAAGCACACTCTCTAGGCGCAGCTCACCCTGCACCGGCTCTGCAAGATGCACCCTAGACAATTGCAGGGCATGTAAACAACATGCTTCAGGATGTATGGCCACCTGGAGCTGCTCATGTGGGCTCTGTTGTCACAGCTGCTGCTGGCATGGAGCAACCAGTGCAGGAAGGAGGCTGTAGCTCACCCCTCTCAGACCCCACAAGCTCTCTGGGCACTCCCAGGCTGAGCAGACAGCACACTTTGAAGAACAGCTTGCCCTACTTAGGCCCCACAACAGGTCCCCCGGACGCATCCAGGCTGTGCATACGGTGCAGACGAAGCGCAGCGACTCCTGTGCTGCACGGCTCACCCCACTCAGCGCCCTTCTTCTTTTCGGGGATGTTCAGGGCAGCAGCAATGGCGTGGTGGTCACTCTCATGTAGAGATGGTCGCCTGAGCAAGCCAAGCTGAGACTTGTCCTGCGTCACTGCTGTTATACGGTCACCGTCGCTGCTGCTCCTGTGCTCTCCTGCAGGCAGAGTTAAACGTCAGAGGTTCTGTGCAAAGGCTGTGCTGGTGAGCATGCAGGTGGGACAGCAGCAACTGTGCCACAAGCATTGCAGCATTGCAATGCCCCAGGATCGAGGCCGCGCACCCCACTCAGCAGTCAGCATGCTTGACAGCTTCTGGCTTGAGACTAAGCTCTTCTGGTTTTGACAGAGGAGTGCAGCTTCCCCAGCAGCAAGCATGCCCCCAGCAGCATGCATGCCAAGCCATTGCTTCCACTGCTGCGATGCTGTGCGATACACATCAAAGCCGCTGTTCAAAGGCCATGCAGCGATGCACCTGGCTGTGCAGCACATGCCAGGCCACAAGCTCCACTGCTGCTGCATGGCCAAGCATACTGCACCATGCTCCACATCAAAGGCTTCCTTCTTGTTGCGGGCGCTGTTGGAGGCAGGGTCACTGGACGACGCCTGCCCTTGCAGCAGGCCAAGCCTTGGGGAGGCTGCATGAAGAATGCCAGGGCTGTGAGACACTGCTTGCAGACAGCTGCAGTGTGAGTGGCGGCCATGCACTATTCAGGCAGCGTCCCCTGCCCAGCAATGCACCTGCCTCCTCCTCAAGGGCATATGGCTCCTCCATGACCCTGCCCCTGCCTGGCAAGCTGCTGCAGGCCTCAAAGCGGCTGCTTGTGGGCACTTTAGGGCAGGATGCCAAATTTCTCTAGGTGAGAGCTACTCCTTTGGCGTACTGACGGCACGGCCTTCCAAACATCAAAGCGGCCAATGCTTCATGTGCAAAATACGGAAACTGCGTAACATAAACGCTGGTTTTAAGGTCGCGAGCGCACGCTGCTGGCGATGAGCAAGCACTGGTCATGTCTGCTTGTCTGACCGGTTCTTGTGTCAGGCCCCTCTCCCTAGCATGCCAACGCTCAATGGAGCACCTTTCACGCCTGTTCAAGATTGGGCTTCACTAAACGGCAGAGACGTTTACCTGCTCAGGGCCACTGGAGAAGCCACATCAGATTATTTCAGCTACATTCAACTGCAGCGGCGCAACAGGAGCAGGCAATGGGGGAGTGTGTTTGAGCCCAAAAACAACACCCTTACCTTTGAGCAGGCGTGCCGGGCAGAGGCATCAGCCAGATCCCTGCTCCAACAGGTCTGTGGCATGCTGTGATGCAAAATTCATTTGGAGCCAAACGATGGCCATATGAGTTCGTGTGCCGCCTGCATGTGTCTCTGAGCGCTGCTCTGCCAGATCAAAGGTCAGAGGGCAACTTCTTGGACCATGCTGCATGCTGCTCCATGATGTACGAGATGGCAAGATTTGTGCCTTTTGTGGCTGCTGCTGCAGCAGCCTAGTTGCCCGCTCGCTCTGGCAGCTGCACATGTGCTTACAACATCTTCATGCAGCTGCATAAAGAGTGCATCCCTTTACAGAGAACACGCCTGCCCATTGTCATCTGACAACCTATTGCCTGCGCCAGCTGATCGGCATCTCAGGGACTGGCCAGGAACTGCCACATGGTTGCTGATGGCATGCTCCCATGTCTACGCCTCCTGCATACTTGTGTCGGGCTGTGACTGCAACATGCCAGCAAACTTTGCACTGCTGTAGCTACATGGCATTGCTGGAGATGACGCTGGCCCTGCACTGCAGGCAAATCTCAGTGGCCACAACTCTGTCCCAGCAGCAGACACCTGCAGCTGCTAACAGCTTCCTGCGTGGCCTACCTGCAGTTCCCAAAGCCGCTGGAGGGGCCTGCACTGCAGCTGGTGCACCACAGAGTGATGTCGCTTGATGCCGCTGCTCAGGCCATAATGGATCTCCAGGCAGCAGTGGAGGCGACTGGCCGGCCGCAGCAGGCGTCCGCCATGCTGGGCGCTACCCCCCAGACCAAGCTGCCAAAGGCTGCAGTGGTCCTGTGGCTGTCACAGGTGCGGCTGCGATGCAGCAGCTGCGCAAGTGTTGCTTGCCTAATTGACGAGCCAGCAAATGGGCTTTGTCCATGAGCACACATCTGATGCACTGCCAGGGCGGCACCATGAAATGCTCATGTCTCCCTGCACACTTGGCTCACATGCGGCAGACAAGAGTGCCAATCCTCTCAGAGATGTGCGCGTCGTTTCAGGGTGAGTATGATGAGTTGTACGGTCTGCAGGATCTTGTGGCGGGCCTCAAGGTCTGGCCTCTGGTTTGTGCAAATATTGTTCCGCTACTAACGTGCCGCAGGTGGCAGAGAAACTGGAGCATCAGGGCGGAAGGATTCTGTGGCGGGTGCGGCCTGACCTGCAGATGCGCTTCCAGCTGCCTGCCGAGGTGCCCAGGGATGTGGCAGATGCGCTGTCCAAGCCAATCGCTGTTGCGCCCAGGGTGCTCAAGGGCAAGCGCACCTCAGGTGGGGACCATTACGGCACAAAGCCGCCAGCTTTGCCAGGATTTTACTGACCAAACAGCTGGTCCTCTGCACTGCTCTGCAAGGGCATTGCAGGCGCACTCAGACTTCTTTGTGGGGAAGCGCATGTGCAGAAGGGCGATCGCTGTCACCAGAAGCGTCGTCGTATTGCCAAAAAAAGTGGTTGCAGAGCCCTGCGCAGCACTGTGATCACCTGCACCCGCAGGTTCTGCCAAGGGAAGCTCATCAGTGGCAAATGCAATGAAGATTGATTGTCCGCTGCAGGGCAACATGGGCCCAAAATGTAAATGTCTACTGCAGTCGGCAGCATTGTCAACAATGCCAAGCTGCAAACTCTCGTGATGCTCGTGTAGGCCCCCACAGTACTGCCGAGCGCAAGCGCTACCGCGTGACCACCAGCAGCGCACGCGCCCGGGCCTGGGCCCGCATCGGCGGCTCTGCTGCGGACGACTTCGTCTATGATGAGGCGGCCGGGCAGGATGAGGGTCATGAGGGCGACAAGGCAGCTTCAGAGGCTAGCTCTGCGCATGGCAGCAGCGACTCTGAGGATGAGAGCGGGGGAGAGGGTGAAGCGCACCATGTGAGGCCGAGACTGCGGCATAGCAGGCTTGTGGAAAGTCATATGGCAGCAAGTACCAGGGACTGCCAGCAGATGCTTCACGTACTGTGGAGCTGTCGTCAGCGCGTGGAGGCTGGCAGTGTTTCCTCAAAGACCAATGCAACATGCCTGCAGACGCTGGAACAACACTACTTCCCTGCTGCTGAAGACACCCTGTGCTACAGTCTGCATACTACAGGGGCAGTGTGTGTGCAGCTGCTCACCCTGCTGCATGCAGAGGCACGCAACATTTGGTGCCGCTGCCTGCACGGCCGCATGCTGTGCTGCAGCCATCAGCTGCTGAGTTCAGGACGGCACCTGAGTGTGACGGCTGCAGCATTTGTGCAGTAGTCCTAGTCTCTGCAGCGGGGAAGGTTGCAGACTCGTACTGCAAGACATGGCCGACGAGCTCCCCAGGACCTGCAAGGCCATGGGCCGCAGCGCATGTGCAGGGACTGAGGCTGCAGCCTGCTCTGCTCTGCGGGAGTTGACGGCCGAGCTCCAGTCAGTAACTTGCACGGCAATGGCTGCAGCATGAATCCACGGTCTCATCTCACCTGCTGCACACCAGGATTCGGCCACCCAGCTTCAGTCAGCCAACTGAAACTGGACAGCTGCAGTGCAAGCACGTGTTGCCATGTTGCATGTTGCGCTGCAGGACTCGGCCGCCAAGCTCCAGTCAGCCACGTGCAAGGCAATGGCGATTGCTGCGCTGTGCAGCGCGGGGCCAGAGGGCATGGGGTTGCAGGCGATGCTGGATGCAACGCCAGCCTCAGGAAGAGGACTGCTGGATGACTGCCTGCCCCGCACCATGCAGACGGTGGGTTTCAGTGCTGCTCTGCTGCCCTTACAAGGCAGCCTAATGCATGGCATGGCGTAGATGGAGAGGTTAAGATGCAAACCCAGCAAAGAGGACTAGATCTTTGATTATGGCAAGGTTCTCCACATGCTTGATGTGCTTATGCCACTGCTGCCATGTGGCACACTGCTGGTGCCCTAAAATGGGTCCTCAGTCCACTGCAATGCTGCCTGGCGTCAGTGATGTGCTGGTGACTGTATGGTGCAACTGCAAGCGCTTATGCAGGACACCTGCTGCCCCTCACAGACTGCCTGAAGTGCACACGACACATCAGCCTTTGCAGCAGCAGAAGCAATCACACGCCCGTGCAGGTGCTTACCACAGACGGCACTTTCTTGGAAGTCAGCCACGGCCGGTATGTGCTGCGCTGCCCAGAGGCGCATGCCCCCAAGGGTGCGCCAGCTGCTGGAGAGGCTGGCCAGGGCGGCAAGGCCTTCCAGCGGGAGGGCAGTGAAGCAGTCTCAGGGCAGAGCGAGGTCGGGCCTTCAGGGGCTGAGCAGGCTGCCAAGGTCAGGGCTGCTGCTGCAGCCGCCAAGCAGGAGCTGCTGGCCAAGCAGCAGGAGCGGCAGCAGGTGAGGGCCTTGCCTGTCCTTTGATGGCTGTGAGTGAGGGTCATCTCCAGGTCAGACACCTGGCGCCAAACCCTGTGTCGCCAAGCAGGGCATTTCTTGCAAACATCAACACATATGGCTTGTGTTCTGTTTTGCCAACAGTTGCTGTATGGAGAGCAGGCAATTCAGTGTAGATGGATGAGAATTTATCAAATTCTTGCTTTGGATGCTTGCTTGTGTGTAGCAACTTGCGTCCTTGCTGTGCTATGCACGCAATGAATGTGTCTGCTGAGGCAGCTATGCATGCCAGGCGGCATGCTTGCATCACCCAGCTGCCGCAACAGGCCCAGCACAGCTACTTTGTTGCACACCTGGCCGTCTGCAGGCTGAGGAGACGCTTGACAGTCTGTCAGGCAGGGTCAGCCAGGTGACTGCAGCTGTGGCCCGACAGCAAGGGGAGCCGTTTGCAGAGAAGCAGCCTGCAGACTCAGGCCCTGAAAGCCTCAGAGAACAGCTGGATAGGGCAACACAGGCGGTGGAAGCCTGCAAAGCAGCAGAAAAGGCAGTGGCGGAGTCAGAGAAGGCCCTGCAGATGTAAGCTTCCGTGCAAGGTGATGTATCGACATGAAGGGCCTTTGGCTTTGATGGTGAAAAGCACTTGACCTGCCTGGCTTTTTCTAGCCTGTGCCATCTCCGCCAGAGATGGACTCCTTGGTGGCACTCTGTAGCGCATGCTTCATCTGGCTTGATTGGGAGTGCTTCTGGCTGCAGGGAGCTAGAAGAATTGGAGTCTGACAACTCAGCTGACGACTATGAGGAGAGACTTCTGCAGCTTAGGAAGGCCGAGGCAAAGAAGTGAGCTGCCATGTTTGATGAGTCGCCCACCTTCTTAGGTGCATCAACGTGAAGGCAGAGAAGCTACTGCATGCGCTGAGGGCATGTGGGTTTGGAGACTGTAGAGGTGCATGAGAGGGGGGGACCTGCACAGTGGGTTTGCTTTCTGCACAAGCACCGATGACTGCCTGCACTCATCAGCTACTTGCACTGTTTGGGCTTTTGTCATGTTCGCCTCTGCTTCAGCTGAGGCAATGCGGCTTTCAGGCTGCCCATGCAGAGAGGGTACTCCTGCAGCGCCAACCCAATGGAAATTCCTGCACTTTGGGTCTGAGATCATGCCAAGCCCTTCTGAGCTGTTGCATGCTGCTGTGCAGGTTTCCTGCTGATGACTTGGATGTGCTGGCCAGTGCACAACTGAGGGCGGCGTCTCGACCTGGCACCAGAGGTGAGTACTTGCAGATCCTGCACCCAGGCTGCAGCTCAAGGATTTGTATAGGACCCCTCAACTAGGGGTCTGAGCTTGCCCAGCATTTATTTTGAGGCTATCTCTGGCATCAGCCCAATGTCAAACCTTTGGCCAACACATCTGCATCGCTGACAAGCCCAGCGCCAGCTGCAAGGCCTGGTTTGCAGGATTGCTTGTGCCTGTCATCACAACCTGGTCACCAGCCTCTAAAGCCTGCACCCTCACATGTAGCGCCAGCCGAGGATGTCCTGCTGCCAACCTTTCTGGAGGAGCAGGAGTCTGCCCGCCTGGTTGACTCGTTCTATGTGGCAGACTTTCTGACCCAGTTTGGCAGGGTGCTGGGTATCCAGGCGCTCACCCTGGTGCAGCTGCAGCAGCTGCTGGGCCTGCAGTCAATTGAGGCTGCCCTAGAGCTGCAGCAGCTGCCGCAGGGCAGCCCCAGCCCTGCGCCTGCCCAGGCAGGCGCTGTGGCCCATCTGTGCGAGCAGGAGCCTGACCACAGACCTGAGCCTGCCCAGCAAGAGGGCTCTGAGGCGCCCCGACAGGGCAGGGCTGGCAGCCAGAGTCCTGCCCTGCCGTGCACTGCGACCCAGCAGCAGGATTCAGCGCCCAGCAGCAGCCCTGCGCCTGAAGAGGAAAGGCAGGAGTCTCAGGCGCCCCAGCACGTGGCCATAAAAACTGAGGCCGATGCTGAGCCTACGGGAGCTGCAGCTGGCCGCAGGGCAAGGCAGCTGATGCCTGAACTGGAGAACGACGAGTCCAGCAGTGGGCGACACCCGGGCAGCAACAAGGCCGAGCAACTGGATTTCGAGAGCACAGATGTGCTGCACGTCAAGGCTGAGAGCGCGCAGCAGGCACAGGCGGGGCCACCCTGGCAGCACCTCAATGGTTTTGCCCAGCAGGCCAGCGTGGTGGCGAGTCACCACCAGCAGCAGCGCACTGTGCTGGTTGAGCACGCTGTGCGTACAGCAGTGGGCGTCCCGGAAGGCAATGGGTTGCTGCTCGAGGACACAGCCAGCATCAAGCAGAAGGCTGGCCAGGCTAGCAAGCTGCCCCTCGGGGCAGGGGAGGGAAGGCTGGCCCCAGCTGCTGAGGGCAGGCGGTCCCCTATGATGGCGGCCCAAGCTGGGGAGGGCAGGAAGGTCCCCATGCAGCAGACGCACCCATCAGCTGCTGGAAGAAGGCAGTCTCCAGTGTCGCAGCTGGACCTGCCTGCTGGTGAAGGGGGGCAGTCCCCTGGGCAGCAGCTGCATGAGCCGGTCGCCGAGGGCCAGCGGAGCCTCGTGAAGCAGCTGCCCTCGCCAGCTGCTGAAGGCAGGCGGGCCCCAGAGAAGCAGCACCATGATGCTGCCGGTGAACATCTGCGGCCACAGCCTCCCAGTGATGGGATCTGCCCTGCTGCTGACGAGAAGGGGGACTGCCCACAGCTGCAGCAGCTGTGGAAAGTGTACCAGGGCCTGCTGAGCCACTTGCTGCCGGTGAGCTGCCGGAACTGCCTGCGGTGCCTGTGTAGACTGCCAGCCAGCTGTCATGTACATCTACTGCCCCAGGATGCACAGGGCTGCCAGAGGCTGCATGCAGCTTGTGCCCATGCAATGCTGGCTGTGTGGGGCCGCTTGCTGCCAGTGAGCCGCTTTTCTGCATACGGTGCTAACATAGACATGCCTTCAGATTATGTTCGGCTGTGGAGTACATTCACTGCCCCGGGATGGAGATTGCTTGCCAGAGGCTGCAAGTGCACGGCAGCTTTGTGTACACAGAGATTGGCCTGCGCTTGCTAAACAGTTTGCTGCCGACGGGCCGTTTTGGCTGTATGCCATGCCTGCACGGACATGTCCCTGCAAAGCGGTCAGGGGTGGAGTACATACTGCCTTCAGACATGTGAAGCGGCCAAAGGCTGCATGTGCATACAATGGTGCTTGCTTGCTCCATCACTCAGGAGATATGCGGCTGGCCCAAATTGCACTAGGCTTGCACAGAGCACTTTGTGGAGCAGTCCGGCACATGTTGGTAACCCTGCTTACCAGTTGCTGCTGCCACCAGTGCACCGGTACTGGCGACTGGTGCAGCTGCAGAGCTCCTGCCTGAACACCTATGCCCCGTCCCTGCAGCTCAACAGCAAGCAGCAGCCGCCGCCCAACCCCATCGAGCTGCGCTGGTCCTACCTCAACGTGGAGGGCGTGTGGCCAGAGGTGCTGCGGCGTTACATCATGCTGCGGGCTGGCCCCTCAGCACCGCGCCTGCTGGTCTCTGAGGCTGTGCAGGATGCCTGCCAGCGGCTGGGGCAGCAGTCTGTGACCAGCCTGAGTGCAGACGAGCACTTGGCATTGCTGAGGTGAGCCTGAGCGTTGGGACAGCTGATTGTAGTGTTGCTGAGGTGAGCCTGGGCAGTGGGTCAGCCAAGCTTGATGGTGCTGAGGTGAGCCTGGGCAGTGGGTCAGCCATACATAGTAGTGCTGCTCTGTGGGACTCTTTGCAATCTTGTTTGTCCCCGATGAAAAGCTCAAACCCAAAAGCACAGCACAAAGACCGCTGTATGGAAGCACCAACATCTAAATTGAGCAGGGCTGGAGTGCTGCTTAAGCCACCCACAATCCCAAAAGCAGGCGGAGACTCTGGAGAGGCCAGCCGCATAAGTTTCCCGTGCAGCATGTCTGTCCTCAGCACTGCCACTGTCTGTCTCTGCAGGTACATGTGCGATGAGCTGCTGGACCAGGAGGTCATGCGTGGCCTGTTCCAGGAGCGCCTGGATGGGGAGGCCAACCCTAAGGGTCCCACACCCAAGGAGGCTGCCACCACTAAGCGCAAGCAGAAGGTGGGTAAATGCTGGGTGGTGCAGCAGGCCACTTCAATGCGTCGCCTTGAAGCATCTGCAAACACTTCAGGCAGCAGGGGTTGTCAGAAGCCATGCCACACTGGTGTGCAGGAGGAAAAGGGCCTGCCCGCAGCTTGGCAGGCCCGCAGGCAGTCTGGCTGGGAGGTGAGCAAGCTCACTTGTTGAAGCAGGGAGTGTGCACAAGACGAGGCAGGCCCTGCTACTGGCCCCAAAAGTGCTGCGCATGCAGAGCCAGCCAAGATAGCTGCATGCACAAGCAATTTTCAGAGGTGCCTGGCCAGCAGATCACCCCTGCTGCAGGCAACAGCACCGGATGAAACAGCGGCAGAGGAACCCCCCAAAAAGCGGCCCAAGAGCGCTGCAGGGGCAGGGAAACGCGATGGGCGCAGGGGGCGGCCAGCTGCAGCCACGCAGCGCAACATGCGCAGCTCCCAGCGCAGGGGCAGCGCCCCTTGTGGAGCTGCTGGGAAGGAGGGCTCTGCTGCAGGCGGAGACGAGGATGCAGAGATGGAGGGGTGAGGGTCTCTGTTTGATTTCTCATGCTTCTCAGAGATGCATTCTCCGCCTGGCTGGTGGTTGGCAGGTGCTGCTGCTGCGTGCAGGATGGGGCATGTGGAGATGGAGGGGTGATGCTAGTTGTGCCAATTATGCTTCTGTCGAACTTGTGTTTCAGGCCTTTTTCATGGTGGGGCAGGGGCTGCACCTGCAGGGAAGTGACTGCAATCCTGAGAGGTGGTATTGGCGTGCTTTTCAGACTTTCTGGTGGGGCCACGGGGTGCATATGTTGGTTTGCAACAGAGGCTGCCACTGAGGCATAAAGGTGCCATACTGACCTTTTTAGGATGACCAATGCTGCTGGGCTTTGCTTTGGGATTCTTGCATTGCTGGAGAGGGTTTCAAGACCTACAGATGTGAGGCCGTCAGGCACTGCTGCTATAGTGTCGTGGCTTGCCACCCCAAGCATCGAACAGGCCTCAAGGTACGGGTGCTGTCAGGTCGTGAACAGCTTCGTGGCGGGCTCATGGTCTGTGGTGCCTTTGGCCACTTTCAGTGGAGGCCTGCGCTGTCCCTGTTCACATGCCACTGTAATGTGCAGCCAGATTGCAGCCAATGGGGCTGCCACATCAAGCTGAATATTTGTTGCAGGAGAGTGCCTTTCAGTTGAATGATGCCATGCCCTTAGGGTGGAGACCTGCACATCCAGCGAGCTGGATTATGCTGAGGACCACACCTCAATTTGAGTCAGTGCAGGGTCTCACCCCTCCTCAACATCTGCTGGGAAGCCGAACACTCAGGAACTGCCCTGCAGGCTGGAGAGCCGCACAGCCAGCGGGCTGGACTCTGCTGAGGGCAGCGAGCCGCCAGAGCCCAGCTGGGAGCTGCCGCCAGAGCTGCAGGAGTTCAGCGGGAACAAGGGAGACCGACATGCCTTGCTGCAATTCAAGCAGCAGCAGCAGGTAACCGTAGGCATCCCGGCCGGGCATGAGAGCCTTGAGAGCACTAAGCGCACTTGGCATGGAGGACATCACTCTGCACACATCCTGGGGCATGTGTTCCTGCCTGTTTGTGTGTGTTGCCTTCACCTGCCAGGGGACCCTGCCTCCTCAAGCTCCAACCCACCTCTGCAACTTCTGCCCGCCGCAGGCGGCTCGCGCTCACATTGACGCTGAGCGAGCCAGGTGGCAGGCGGCTCAGCGACGGCGGGCCAAGGTGGATCAGCAGCGACGGCGCCAGCAGCAGGTGGGCGCAGCCTTGGCTGTTGCTGGGCATGGTGGTTGAGCCAGACAAGCACTGCAGATGAAGCATGGTACTCAGCCCTCCTGATGGGAGCCATCCCTGCAGTTTGCATGCTCTGCTCTGCTGCAAAGGACAGTGGGCTCACGGTGCTGGCGGCAGCAGGTGGTTTGAGGAGGCCCTCTGGTGTGAACAGTGCTGTGTGCTTCTGCAGGACAGGGCTGCTCACATTCAGAGTGTGTTCCCTGGCCATAAGCTGTGTGCATGCTGGGTGCAGCAGCAGATGGGAGGCCAGCCAGCTCTGCTGTGCTGCTGGCGGCAAAGCTGTGATATGCAGGTTGAGGCTGGAGCTGCTCAAAAATAAGGTTCATGCAGGTTACGGTCATCCTGCTGCAACATCATGCAGTGCTCTCAAACAAGACCATGCTGTGCAGACATGGGCCAGGGCCGCTCAGGAAGCTTTGCTCGGAAGCATATGCCAAATTTCTTGCCGAGACCACTCTGTGGTTTAGGCAAGTCAAAGCTAGAACTGCGCAGACTGTCGAGGAGGCTGAGCATGGTCATGAGCACGCAGCGCGGCATTGCAACAGCAGAGGACCCCTTCAGCTGTACACCACATGTGCACTGTCCTCCTCACCATGAAAAATCCATGGTGTGCGCAGGCAGCAGCCAGTGCTGCACAGGCTGCTGAGGGGGCTGAGCGCGCTCGTGAGCATGCAGCTTGACACCGTGCGGTCAGCAAACCCCTTCTGCTGCAAACCACATGTGCAGTGTCTTGATTGACCGTGGGGTCATGGCTTGTGCAGGCTGAAGCCAGCGCTGCGCGGGCTGCTGAGGAGGCTGAGCGCGCTCGCGAGCACGCAACTTGGCGCCGCGAGAGCAGCGACCCCACACTCGAGCGCTTTGCTGCGCGGCGAGCCCCTCTGGGCTGGGATCGCCACCACAGGAGCTACTGGTGAGCTGCACCAGGGATGTTTAGAGTGCAGTGCATGTGACCTCCTCTGTGGCTCTGCAGAATGGCAGTCTGTAATACACAGCCAGTCAGGAACGGCAGCCACCTGCACTTTGGCCAAGCAGCACCATTCTGAAGCACCAGGGCCTGTACTCAAAGACTGTGGAGGAGATGTGGGCGTGGCAGCAGTCCTGAACCCCTTTGGCGGGCAAGTAGCTTGACAAGGGAGGCCCTGTTGGGCACAGCACATGGATGCGGTGTGTGTCACAGCTATCTCTAAAAGACACCATATCTGGTGAACATGAAACAAAGCTCTTTTGAGCGCAGCTTCTGTAGCTGAAGGCAACACGATCTTGGTCGGGAGCAACACCAGCAAGCCAGTCACAACAAAAGTGAAGCACATGTTTCTTCTGCGCCACACACAGCGTTTGTAAGTACACGCTGGGACCCCAGCTTTTCTTGCTCGCTCATGCAGGTGGGGCTTTGGTGGTAAACGGGATGCTGTGTGGGTGCTGGGCGTTGAGGGGCAGGTGGGCGCCTGGACCCAGCCGGCGCAGCTGAGCAGCCTGAGGCAGAGCCTGGACAGGCGCGGCGTGCGGGAGGCAGGGCTCATGCAGTCGCTCAACGCCGCCAACATGAGGTCAGATTGGGTGCTGACGGCGGGAAGAGCTGCCCAAAGCAACACTTTCTTTGCTCCTGGCACACTGCGTCTTCATGAGTCCATCTTTTACTTCTGCAGAAAGGAGTTGAGTCAGGCTAAGGATGCCTGCTGCTGCAGCTGTGCATTGTGTGCTGGTAGCTGCACTGGTGAGGCTCATGCACATGCATGCATACAGCCCTCCTCTCCAAAAGTGTTCTCCACTGAGAGACCTCCACTTCATGCTGCTGCAGAGCTATTGCAGATTGCATGCAGCCCCAGGGCAAGGACGTGGCAGTGACAGAGCAGCCCCCGCCTGCACCAACAGCGCTGGAGGGCACAGGCATCCAGGTCTGCTGCCGGGTGTTGGAGGGATGTAAGAGCACCTGCTCATGTAGAGCACCTCCTCTCTACTAAACGCTCTGGCTGACTGAGCTAAGGCCAAGCCCCTGAGCGGCATAGACCCGCCGCCACACCTTTGGCCAGAGTCTGGTCATTTGGGTTGTTTCAGAAGGTGGCCTGCAACAAGCGTGTCAGCAGTGGGGTCCCATATCATTTGACTGCTGCAAACCTGAAGTTACGACAATACATCCTAGGCGTAGGGGCTGCAGGCGCTAGCAGTCAGGCGTGAGCGGTGTCCCCTGGCACTGAATGACAGGCCCGCACAGCATGTTGACCAGGAGCGCAGTTCAGCCTTTTCGCTCGCTTGCGCCTCAGTCAGCAAGCCTCAGATCCAGGCTTCTACAGGGCTCAATGCGCTTGCACTGCCGCGGGCTGGACAGACTGGTGGACCTTAGCATCCGAGGCGCAGTCTTGACAGGACATCATTGTCTACGGCGCTGAGGAAGGCAGGGCACACACCTGCAGCTCACCCAACCTGGGCTGCGCCCCATGAGGCTCAAGCTTGCCACCAAGGCTGTCATGACACGCAGCCCACACATGATGCGCTCCCCCTCTGACCAGGGTGGCACTGCCATGCAGCTCCTGGAGGGAGTTGAGGGCGCGGCCATTACCGGCGCCATGGCCAGCCTGAGTGCCATTGCAGAGTACTCCGAACGCGCCGGCATCCAGGGCCCATCCGGCGGCTGGCAGGCGCTGACGGCCACCATACAGGCTGCCCGCAGGGGCCAGCTGCCTGAGGCAGACCTTGATGGCGAAGGTGGGTGTGGCCCTGCAGATGTGCAGAGCGGATCGGCCAGAGGGATGCTTGTGTCCCTGCATGCCTCACACACAGCCTGTTGAACATTCTGCTCATGAGCACTGCAGTGCAGTGGCCACACAGGCATGGTGCCAGAACCCCGCATGGCAGCATCTTCAGATGCCGGTCAAGGCATCTGCTCATGATCCTGTCCCACTTGTAAAGGCTGCCACACTGCTTGTCCTGAGGCTGCATGCACCCGCACAATCACTGTGACTGCATCGCAGGCTCCTACCAGGAGAAGGTGCGGTGGCTGCTGCACTTCAGGATGCCCCTCCAATTCACAAGGCAACTGTTTAAGGTGCTGCCCACAAGCCAGGACTGCTGCGTGACATGGCGCCTTAAGGTGCACAGCGCTGCACAACAAATGCGAAGACAGTGACCTTCTGCAGACAGCTATCAGGAGAGGGTGTGTCGCCTGTTGCGCAACTGGCTACTGGTGGCAGAGATTTGCATCTACAACGCGTCTGGACAGCCAGATGACCCAGACGAGCCTGAACCGGAAGCTGGTGGGAACAAAGATCGGGCCTGCCCTCATGCCAGACCAGAAACTTTGCTGATGGAAGGCAATGCCTGGGCTCACCCACTTGGCACTTCCTGCCGCACCAACATATCTGGTTAGGACTGCATTAGGTAGACTTTCTGAGATGGCCATCTTTGTTTGTGTTGCATCCTCCTGCGGGCTGAAAGCGGGCATCTGATCCCGGTGGTGTCACCAGTCTCAGCACCTCAGTGTCTCCCTGCTGTACCCATCACTTGGACGTGCTGCGCACTGTGCCGCAGACCTCATGACGGTCAACTCTGCGTCTGCTGATTGCGGCACCACTGCAT
This sequence comes from Asterochloris erici, assembly GCA_019693375.1. NCBI lineage: Eukaryota > Viridiplantae > Chlorophyta > Trebouxiophyceae > Trebouxiales > Trebouxiaceae > Asterochloris > Asterochloris erici. The sequence goes on along the minus strand of JAAMXJ010000143.1, from coordinate 161,354 downwards.
GCAAGACGCGCCATTACTGCCACCTGGTGAAGGCCCCACTGACACTCGGCGGCCCCCCTGCTGCAGCTGTGGTCGCTGTGCCCCGTCCCTCCGTGACCAAGGAGATGCCCAAGATCCGCCGTGGGGACCGCTGCGGCTACTGCCACACCTGCCTCAACCCCCACCTCAAGAAACCCTGCAGGTGCGATCTGCCTGCTGCTGCTGTAGCAACGCCTGGCATGCAGCATGAGAGAGTCAGCTGGAGAGGGACGGTTGCCCACACCTGCATGAGCAGCAGCCCTGTTGCAGCATGTCTGCGCCGGCATCAGCAGCACCTGACTCCCAGCATGCGGGAGACACCAGGCCTGCGCCCGCCCATAAAGTGCGCTGGTATCACACACAGCACCTGAGACACAGCTTGCCCGCCCCTGCACCGGCAGCCCCCAAGCAACACAGCGCCTGGCACAGGATGGCGTGTCCACCTGTGCGGGCAACACATGCCTTGCCTGTCAGACGTGAGATGCAGGCCTGCGGGTTTATGTCACAGTTCTGGTCCACTTGCAGCACATTGTGCACTCTGGTCATACTAATCGAGGCAAAACGTCGAGGTTGTGCCTCTTCAAATCCTGGAAACATTGAGGATTCCTCACATTTCTGCAGGACGCGGCGGGAGGAGATGCTGGTGCAGGCGGGGCCCTCCCATCCAGTCATCAGGGCCGCAGCAGCACCCGAGCAGGAGGCAGCTGCGGACGAGGAGAGGCAGACCGGCGGGGAGGTGTGGGAGGTGGCGGAGCCCCTTGGTGGGGCTGCCGCAGGTGGGCTGGGGAGGCTGAGCTTCTTGAGTGCGCCAGTGTTGCATGTGCATGTTGACTTTGGGGCATCAACTTGAGCACCTGGTGTGGGTGCCAGCAACGCTAATGACTGTAAGAAAGTTGCTGCTGTACGGCAAAGGTCTGCAATGCAGTACTTTCCGCAGCAAGCAGCCATTGCCTGTGAATTGAGAGTGCTTTGGCAGATCAGCTTAGGCCCTTTACGTCTGTGCTCAGTGTTGTCGGCTGGCAGTACAGTGCTGCCAAGCACTGTCAACGCACTTTATGTTAATGGCAGATGCTTGCTTGGTACTGCAGGCCTGTTCCTGCTGCAGCGTCTACTGCACTGCAGGCCTCTCAAGCTGCAAAATCTCCACTGAAAGTGCTCGGCACTGTTGGCATCTGACATGCCCTGCTCCCTTACTGGTCCATGCCACAGGCTGCACAGATGAGCAAGGCAGTGACGGCACAGCCTGCCTTGCGCAGGGTCCCTGCCTATGCTCTGGCTCCGCTGCCAGAACGTCATATAAGCCCTGTCAGATGAAATGCGAGAGATTGTGCCCTGCATACTGTGCCAACCACCATCCTGCCCTTCACAAGGGAGCAGGTGAACTGCCTGCTGGCGACGGCGGCGGTCTCAGGATAGCACAGCACGCCCCACAGCAGACTCACCTGCCCCACAGCATTTTGACCCGCCCCACAGCAGAGTGATGTATCACTCCTTGTGCTGCCTGCAGGCAAGTACGGCAAGATCTGGAGGCATCGCAGGGAGCGAGAGCTCTGGCGCAGTGATGTGACATCCGCGCTGTCTGCTGCCAGGCTAGCATACTGTGCCATGACTGCGCAGGACCTCTTTGCACCTGTCATTGACCACCTGAATCCAGATGTGGAGGTCAAGCGCCCCAAGACTAAGAAAAAGAAGAGGTGATATCTTTGTCCTGGTCTTTTTGTCTCGATTTCGACTGTATTGTTTGTTTGATTATTCTTTTCAGTTCACGCATTAGTGAGCAGGCTGCATACAAGCAGCCCAGCATGCGCGTCATCCTGCAATCACTGTCAGAACGGTCTCTAAACAGCAAGGACTTCCTTTCATGCTGCCCTGCAATTGGTGCTGTAGAAGGCTGCCATCATTCCCATCATGATCCAGAACCAGAAGACACTGCTGGCTTTGTGGTTGCATGATCCCTCACAAATTCCATCCTCACATTCATGATGCCCCACCTGCATATACAGCAAGCCAGGCTTTGCCACATGTGCAGCCGCGCATGAGGGGCAAAGATGCAACATTGCAGGTGCTCTCTCACCGCTCATTGTTGCTGGCAATTGCTCCCATCACACTGCAGCCAAATGATTGCAGCCAGTCAGGGGGAGGTCCCCTTGCTGCTAGATTTATGCACATAGAGACTATCAATACCCACCTCTTGAAATCCTGGTTTTGGCAGTCAAACATGATCTGCTCAAAGTTAGAATAGGGTTGGCTGCCATAGCCTTCACGCTGATACTGGCCAGACTTGCCCTCCTTCAGCACAGTCGCGCTGACCCTGAAGGCAGCACAGCGCAGGTTTGGGGGGATGCAGTAGTCACTTTCTGCCGGGCATGTGCCTCTGGTCCTGCAGGCAGCACAGCACTGACTTGAAGAGACGCAGCAGCCATCCCTGCCTGGGCATGTGCCCTGATCAATGTCGCACCTGCTGACTACATCGCCCACTTGGACAGCCCCTGTCTGCTCGGCGTTGCCGCCCTGCACTATCTCCTCAACGATCACTGCCCCGCCACGTTCTGCTTCTCCCAGAACAAGTCCCAGAGGTTTCCTGATGGTTACCTGCAATCAGCAATGGAGCGTCAGGCTGACTGCCACAGCAGAGTGACTGTGGCTTCAGGGGCTCACTTTGACAAGATGCTGCCCGCTTTCAGTGGTGGAATGTGCAATCTGCCCAGGTTGGGCCCTGCAAAGCGTCAGGCAATGTGAGACAGGGTGCTCAAGCACTTCAGGCCTCAGGCAGTCATCATGAGGCCTCACCCTCCTGCAGCAGCTGCAACCCAGCATCTCCTCTGATGGGCCAGTAGTGGTGTTGCCCTGCAGGATAGCTGCCTTTGCTGGCCATGGGCACAGAGCCCGTGGCCCCGTGACATGAGCATTTCCTTGCAAACTTGCAGTGACAAAGAACTTCTGATTACTTGCATTCTTGGGCACTGACGTCTAACGGCTTGGATCAAAGCATGCTGATCAAAGCAACAACACTATACAAGGAGGCAGCGAGGAGCAGGCGGCTCAGGACTGTTTTCCTTGTGTGAGGCTGTGGTGCCTGCTCTACATGCTTGCTGACAGATGCAACAGCTGTCATTGCCAGATGCAGCATTGGCAGTGCTTCTGCCATCAACAGACACCCAGCATTGGCAGCGACTAGCAGGCCAGCTGTGGCAGATGGCGCCCTCGCCTGATGGCTGGCCACTGGTGCAGCTCGTTCAGCCGTGGCAGGCAGGGCCGCAGGAGTTGGTGTGGTGCTTGACCATCAAAGCCAGTGGTGGTGCAAACTCAGCAGCGCAACCAGCTGTCAGCCAGTCGCTGGCCTTGTGTGTGCCGGCCAATCGCAATTCTCAGGATGCACCTAGGCACTGGCAGCAGTCCAGGAGCAGCTCGTCATAGCCGCCTGTAGAAGCAGTCTAGAGATGGGATTCAATGACAGTCTGAGTGAGATGGGATGTCACAGGTGCAGACTACTGACTTTGTCAGAGATCCCATGAGGAATCCCAAGAGCGATCACACCAGCAAATTGCTCAGGCAAGATTGTTGGCAGCATCGAGGCATTTTCAGCACAGCAAGAGCTGTTCTGGAGCTTTGGCGATCAACGGCTGTGCCTTGTCAGTATTTCTGCGCCCTTCCAACCAGCCCAGTAGTCTAATGCACAGCAAAGCCGCAAGCTGTGCAATCAGTGCCTGTGGCATGAGGGACCTGATCAGTTCATGACAGCCCCCGAGCTTCAGTCTGAAACACTGCAAGACCTCATGATACCAGCTACCAAGCTGGTGAAATTCAGATGTAGCAGCATTGCATGATGGGCTCCCTTTTCATGAAGGCACTTGATGAAGTCAGTCTTCAGCTTCAGCAGCGTGTGGGTGAGACTGTTGATGGGTAATGCGGCTGCCAGCATCACTCTGATGGGCTGTGTCTGTCAGGAGGGCAAGCATGTGAGACAACTGAACTGCAAACTATCTGTCATTCAAGGTGGACAACGGGCAGAGTGTGGCAGCACTGGATGTCCGCCCAAGGCAGAAGTCAGTGAATTGGGTCGCTGTCCCTGGGGCATCTGAGACCCTCATCCGCATACTCAGTGCCCGCTTAGCAGATGGCGCCTGTTTCTGCAGGGCCCAGGGCAGCAGCATGCACCTCTGTGTCTATGTTGGGCTGTCGTGCTGAGCGCCCAGGCAGCTGATCCCTGTCTGAGGTCAGCTGCCAGGGGGCCCAGCCATCTCAACGTCTGGTCCAGGGGCGGTTGTGCGTGGCAGCGGCGGCAGGAGCTGGGACTGCACGCCGCCATGGGCCCCATTGGCATGGCTGGCGGCTGTCTGAGCCGGCTGGTGGGAGCTGACGGCTTCAGGTCCGACCGATCCGGGCCTTAATGCCTGGTGGCCGTCTGCTGCAGCAGCACGGACTGGCCAGCATCAGGCAGATGCAGCGTGACTGACTGCAGGTGCGCCACGCCCTTTGCTGGAACAGCAGAGCTTGCCCTGCTCAGGCATCCGTCCAGGGACCACTGCGGGGTGTATCCAAGCCTAGGGGCCTGGCACAGCATGGCCGGCCTCAAGCATATATTGGTGAGGGGGGGCAGTTGGCACAGCACCTGGTGCTTGCTGACGATCTGTACCCCATCCAAGGACCCAGTGGAGGTACTAGCGGACCACCTCCAGGGAGTGGGAATGCTGCAAGTCACAGTCAGCTCAATACACCCACAGCCAAGCACGACAATGCCCACAGGGCACGCTCTTTGTTCCACGCCAGCAACTGCTTGCAGACCAGGCCCATGATCAGCTGCAGCCCCAGTGACTGCTTACCTGCACCCTCTGCTGGCCCTGTGGATGCGGCTGCGGGGGCCTCAGCCCTGACGGGTACCTCCTGAGGCCTCACTGCCGACTTGGGGGAGCTGGGCTCTGCCCCCGTGATCAGGGACTCCCTGCAGCACACCGCGCAGAGTCATGTTGAGCGCTCCTCTGTATCAGACTGGTGGCCCCTGTGCCTTCACTGCTGACTTGGGCGGGCTGGGACCTGCCGAGCCCAGCATCCCGTGGAGAGTGATTTTTGGTCCACTGTTCCTTCGGCGCCCCCGCTGCTGGAAGGCTGCTCATGCACCTTGACCACACCCCCAGCAGTAGTTGAGACCTGCCCAGCTGCGTTCAAGTCCCACTCACACTGCCTCTTTGACATTTGACACCCTTTCAGGCGGTGTGTCTCAAGTGCAGGCATATGGGCAAAGTGAGCCCACTTGATGCCAAGCACCCATCTCCTCTCCTGTTCTGAACACTTGGCATTTGCCATTCAAGAACCAGAGCAACAAGTGGTCAACCTGGCAGCTGTGACCCTTCAGCTCTTGCGGCAAGCCTTCTACTGCCACCCCAACCACTCTCCATGTGATGTGCCTGATGTCAGGCAGTCACTCCCCACCTGTGCTCCTCCAACTCCTGCAGCACCTCATGCTCAGGGCGGTACAGGAAGTCGTTGACGCGCCAGAGCTGCAGGGTGCCGCCCCCCAGCCCGGCGCCCACGTCGTCAGACACGCTCATGAAGGTCCAGGGGTCGTGGGGGTTCCACTGGAAGTCTACTATCTGCAGGCAGGGAAGAACCTAGCTGAGTGGGTGCATACTGTGAACGGTGTTTCAGGGCCACCGCAAGTCAATGGTCAGGATCCTTTGTCTGGATCTGCAGGCAAGGCAGACTGATTGGCTTCACAGTGTAACAATGTTTTGGGGTCACTGTAAGCTCTCAGTGCAGAGGTCCTGCATTGCTCGAGGAGCCTGTAGTCCCAGGCAGCATGCCATCATGCTGTGGCTTGACTGTCATGCTCGCAGTCAGACGGAGATCTTGTGGAAGACCACCCAAGTCAGATGACTTTGTGTTCAGCGGCACTCGTGCCCCACGTGCTGCATCGGCAGCTGAGGGGGAGGGCTGTGCTTGTGACATTGACGAGAGCGCTTCTGCTGTTCACTCACTGGCGCCCGGTGCCCCACGTGCTGCATCAGCAGCTGGGGGGGATGCCTGTGCTTGTGGGGGCTGCTGTCAGGCGAGGCAGCCAGGCCGGCCGGGGGCTCTGATGCTGCTCGCTCCAGGTCCCAGATGGCGATGCGTCGATCGTCGCCCCCGCTAGCCAGCACCGAGGCGTTCTGCAGGAGCTTTCAGCAAGATGTGAGGCCTGATTTGCCTGGGTGCTGGCAACAGCTGTCACGCCAGGGAGTGGGGCATGCAGACAGCCCAGCGCCAGTGCTGGACATGCAGAGTGCTGCCCGCCAGAGGTGACCCCTGAGCTCTCCCATTGCCGCTCCTAAGCAGGTCACAGAGGTAGCAAGCAGGAACAAAGCTGGAGATACCACTGTATGCTCATGAGAGGGGACCTCTTGAGTCTCACCACGCCGCCTCTGTGCAGGCCACAGACACAGCAAGCAGCAACGCACCAAGACAGTGCTGGACTTGGGGTGATCACCCCTGGTGGGCTGCGTTCAACAAGTCCAGCCCACCAGAGGTGACCACCCCAACCTCACCACCCCGCCCCTGAGCAGGCCACAGTCAGTAGCAGCCAGCAATGCCCAGGAATGGTGCTGGTCATGCAGAGCGCTGCCCACCTGGGGGGACCACTCCACCCGCATGACAGCACCCGTGTGCAGGCTGAAGGAAAACAGCGCATGCGCACCCAGACCACCCATCTGGCGCCGGTCCCACACCCGCACGCTGCCGTCAGAGGCGCCTGCAGTCGGCAGAGGCTCATGCTGGCAGAGGAACCCACAGCATGGGCTCCACCTGAGGATCAGGCTCAAAGGGCCAGGTGGCTGAGCTGCCGTGAAACTGCCTGGCCACCACCACCAACACCAGGAGGTGACAGCTACAATGAGTGTTGGCAGGAGCAATGCTGACGCGACGCCTTCAGGCTTGGCGGCTGTCGGCGGACCCACCACTCCCATCACCTTCGGTGTCCCACCTGTGGCGAGCAGCTCTGGCCGCAGAGGGTTCCAGTCAACCACATGCAAGTCCAGGGGACCGCCATCCCCTGTGCCATGGGCGTCGGCCACTCGGAGGACCGGGGCTGTCCCTGAGCGCGTATCCCACAGCAGGAGGGCTGAGTCATCTGCCACAGAGGCCAGCTCGGCGGCGCTGCCCGGCTGGAAGACGACGTCCTCCACGGTGTTGCTGTGCCCCTGCACAGGCAGCGGGCGGCCACTTTGGAGCAGCGGCGGAGCGAGCGCGGCACAAGTGGCCAGCAGGAATGCACAGCGTCCTGTGAAGAGCATAAGGGCACATGGTGGGCTTTTGCGGACAATCAAGCTGTCAGGCCAGGTACTTGGACATGAACAGCGTTTGATGGCAGACGAAACCCGCAGCAGCAGGGATGCAGACATGTCAGCTGCAAGGGCGACGGGGAGCACAGCGCATAGCAAGCAGGTCTTCAGTGCCGACCTTGAGGACAGTGCGCGCTGCGACTCGGGTCTCTGCGCCGTCAAAGGAGCCTGCGGTGCCGTCTGCCAGGGTGGAGACGTGGTCGCCGAGGCTCCACAGCAGCACCTGCATTGCCGGCGATAGACAGGATGGTCCACGGCGACTGCTGCATGCATGACTGCACCTTGTGCGGCCTTGTTGCCAGGCTCCGCAACAGCACCAGCAGGGAGTGGCAGGGTTCTTGCCCCAGCATGCTTGGACATGACAACAACAAGATCTTCATACTGAGCACGTTTTCCTTTGTTCGTGTGCATTGGAGAGGGAGCCAGCGGGACTCACTGCAGGCGCGGGCAGTGGCATGTGCTGTCAAACGGTGTACACCTGTCCCTTGCTTTCAGCAAAGTGTGCTCTTTGTTGCTATGTGTGAGATACAATGCACCATGCCAGACAATTCACGCTGGTGCCCTGGCCTCACAGGCAGGTTGCGCCAGCCACTGTGCCGCATGCAACGGGTTGGGCTGCCAGGCCAAAATGCATGGACTGATGCCAGTCCTTCAGCTCACAGTTGTGTCCTTGCCCCCGCTGGCCACCAGGGGCTCTGGCTGGCAGGTCCCCAGGGCAAAGGGTGCGATGTCCTCATGCCCAGCCAGCACCAGGTCCGGCTTGCTGGGCGCCTTGTCCTGCAGGCACAGGCAGCATTGTTTCAACTATGTACAGCAGTACATTCCTCTGAGAATACTGCTAGGAGGCGCCTTGTCCTGCAGGCACACACAGAAATGCTCCTACTGTTTACAGCAGTACACTTCTGTGAAAATACTGCCGGGAGGCGCCTTGTCCTGCAGGCACAGGCAGCAGTGCTTCAATTGTTGATGATGAATTGTGTCTTTAGGAGTCAGGAGGCCTGCTTGCCAGCTTTGAGGGAGCCCTGGATCCTGGCACCATGCATGGAGCCAATGCAGTGCCGAAAACGCGCGTTGTCCTGCAGGCGTGAACAGCTGTGAGGCCTGCCTGCCAGTGAGGGGAGCCCTGAACTCCAGGACTGGCAGCATGCAAGACGGTGTGCAGGGTGCCTGCGCGGTGCTGTCAGGGCTGCAGGGCTCACAGCTACGCTCTCCCGCCAGATTCAGAGAGTGACAGACCACAGCTTGGGCTGTCTGGGTCGCCTTGCAGGGCGTGCACAGCGAGAGGTGCTGGACGTGCTGCAGCATGCCCCAGCAAGGCCTTGCACACACCATGTGCCCTTATCCTCTTTCTGTTCTGTAGGAGTTATGCAGGTTCCACAGGATGAGGCACACCTTGGCATAAATGTGTTGCCTTGCAGGGCTTCCTCAGCCAGGAAAGCTGAGTGTCCAAACACTCCAGCATGCTTCAGCGTGCACCAGCAGGGCCTCGTTCAACCTGGATGGAAATCCTGTGCTGGAGGCGTCTTCACTGCCCCGAGGGCACACAGCCCTTCGCGCTCACCGTGTCGCCCAGCCTGTTGTGTTGGCGCTCTGTGCTCCAGACATACAGCTCGGGGGCATCTGTGTGGGTCACCAGCACGCTGGGCTCCTGGGGGCACTCCCGGATCTTGTTGACCTGCAGGATGCGACACAGTCAGCCATGGGAAGGCATGGGACCATGACCACACGGCCACTCAGACATTCCCACCCAAACCATGTTGACCTGATTGTTGATGCCACAGGATGCAGCAGTGAACAGCAACCACAGGTGAGACAGAGGCGTGCAACGCTGTTCAGCTGCCACATGCTGGTGTTCCCACTGCTCAATGCTGCCCAATGCTGGCGCGGCAGAAATTGGCCTAGGGCATTTAGCAACTTGTCACAGGCAGCTGCTGATCAAACATAGCAGGAGGCGCACACAGTACATCAGGCGTGCTGCATGCACACACTGTGAGGGCTGCCCAAGCTGAATGGGCTCTGCAGCAGGTGCGCACCTCTCCAGGGTGGTAGATGGTCTTGAAGGGTTTGATAGACGGGTGCTTGCCAGCTGGATTGAACTTGGCAATGACCTCGGCAGAGGCCACTCGCGGCTGTCAGCAAACAGGCACAGTGTCAGGGACACATCGCATTTCTACATGTAGCTGTGCACTCAGCAGGCCGCACACTCTGGAATTGTAACATGGCCCTGACCACCAGTGCAGCAGCTTGAATGCTTATGCATATGCACTTCACCATGTCAAGAAGCTGGGCTGCCTCTCAGCGGCGGGGGTGCAATGAATACTGCCGAGCTTGGAATACCTGCTGCTGAACAGCGGACCAGCCGCGCTGGACAATGCAAGGCTAAGGCTCGGCTGCTTTGGCAAGGCCAAGCTGGACTATGCCAAGCTGATGGTGGTGTTACAATGGGCTTGGCTGCATGGGCCTGTGCCAAGCATTGGGGTGCAGGGCGCCCACCCAGTGTGCTGTGCCTATCCCCAGCAAGCTTTGGTGACAGGGCACATGCATTGGCAGCTGCACAGCACGCTGCTGGCTGCACAGGCAGGCATGTTGGCTTTTGCCGGCAGCTCTGATAACTGGAAAGGCCTGGCTGTCCCACGAGAACCCTGCTACATTGGCCTGTGCCAATCGTTACAGGCAAACTCATGTGGACACTGCATGTCTTCAAGGCCAACAGGGGAAGCAGGCAGCCATACCTTGACAACCGTGGCATTGAGGACAACTAGCTTGTTGGGCTCGCCCCCATCAGTCTGCACAGTGCCGGAGACAGAATGTCAGGTGTGGACAATCGCAAACTTACAGTGGGTGTCTAGGCCCTCGCTTCCCACACAGGCAACTGCTTCAGTGTGCAGTAGGTGGACTCCTTCAGGCATTTCCAAGGCCCCCTGGAACCAGCTGCCTGAGTGACAAAGATGGGCCGGCCAGCTGGCTACCATCAGATCTCCAGCCTTGTGACGCACCTGCTCTGAGAGGTACAGGCGCTGAGTGCGCTTGTAGCTCTGCTCCTCAATCACGCTGCCCCATCTGCAGGCGGCAGGAAGTTGTGCCCAGGTCACATGCAAAGCAGGCAGGCCGCTGGAGGCACGGCACTGGATGAGCATTGCCTTGTGAAGTGATGCATGCTGCCAATGCCGCTGACCTGCAGCACTGGCTGGGCCAGGTCAGATTGTGGTTGGCAAACCAGTCGTAGAGGTAGGGGATGAGCAGCTTCCACCTGCACCACAAGGGGCGACCCAAGATCACGTGAAACCAGTCATGGGGGCTCATGTCGGTGCCTGCATGAGCTCAGGCATCATGCTCACTTGTTGTACTGCTCCAGCTCCACCTTGGCAGCAGCAGCTGCTTCTTCATCAGCCATGATCCTCGGGCCAAGTTGCCCCTCAGTGAGTTCAGCAGTTGTGCTCAAGGGTGAGTGTGTGTCTCCCAGTCAAAGCAAGGGGCTGCATGAGCTGCATGAGGGAGCTAAGTTTTGGGGATCACTCAAACCTGGACGGGAAGAAGGGAAAAGGATTGCGTGTAGTCCCCCGGCAGCAGCGCACGACCAGGATGCTGCCGCAGGTGCTGGACCATCGGATGCAGGGCTTCAAGACCCACACCTGGAGCAGCCTCACTTTTGGCTGGGAGGACGGCCACAAATCTACAGGTGAGGCTGCACCAGCATGGGTTGCCAGAGGACTGCAGTGGGTTACGGCGGCTGCAGCCCGGCTTCTTTGCGGAGGGGGGTGCGGTTGCTGGCAGTGAGCTGCTTCCACTGCCAGGCATTCACCAGGGGATACGTGATGCTGGTGCTGGCACCCCAATTGCCGACAGGGGCCTCCTCGACATCCTGCGCTTTCTTGCTCAGGCCAATATCTCACCGGATTGGTTCGGACACTTTGATGGCTCTTTGCTGCCAGCAGCCTTGGTCACCTGTCATTGATATCCTGCTGCTCTCGTTGGCAGTCCTGGCAGAGTTGTTCAACAGAGCTTCACGCAGTCCTGTCCTTGTTCACCATGCAAATTCTATGCAGCCCTGCTCATGCAGCCCTGCTCTGTCCCTTAGGGGTGGAGCTGCAAGGTGGCGACTGTCAATCAGTCAAGGAGATTACCGTGCGATGTTGGAAAATCAGGGTCGTGCTCCATTGAAGGCCCAGCATGCCTGAGACCTGGCATTGCACCCCCTGCAGGCTCGAGAGCAGTGGCCCATGGCCGGAAGCGCGCGTTTGCTCAGATCTGCGCGCACAGCAACAGCGGCGGCGGGCTCGGTGACAGCCTGCACCACCATGCCAAGCTGGACATTGACAGAGAGTGGAGGGTGAGCAATGAGGTGCTTCACATCCGTGAAACACCAGCTACCACCACCACCACCGTTGCTTTTTGCTGAGCTGTGTGCTCAGTGATGACTCACGCAGTAGCTGGCTCATCCATGGCCTCCTCTGTTGACACAGAGCCTGGTGCTGCTGAGAGCCAGGCACCGTCCTGGGGCACTGCTGCTGTGTGATGGCAGATCCTGCTGCAGTCCTACAGGCATGTCCGCTGCCATGGCTGCCAGTAACTCACCTCCCCGTGGCGCCTCTGCAGGAGTATAAGCAGAAGCAGCGGCATGCCAGGTCTGACAGCAGACTTGCCAGCCCCGACCTGCTCCCAAGTTCGCAGCAGGCGCCCATGTGGGACAGCACGAGCACCTTCGATTTTGTCGACACGCCCTCCAACCTTCCAGCAGGCAAGTGCCCATGCCTCACAGGGGAAGATCTTGCATCTCAGCAGATGTGATGGCCGAAGCCCGGCGGAGCAAGGCAAAGAAACAGACCAGCTGCAGCTTGCTCCAGGGGCAGGTTCCAACAGCTGGGCGTCCCCACGACTGAATGCCAATGCTGCCTGCACCCAGCTGCTTGCTGGCCTCACTGGGTTAGTTTCACTGCCATCTAGATTGCCTGCTGTGACTGCAGACCACTGGCTGGGCCTGGCTGCGGCTGTCGTCAGTGGCAGCAAGCGCAGGCGCGGCTGTCTGCTGTGCATGTTCTGCTGGATGTCACCCGCACAGCAGGTTTGACTGGACTTGGTCAGCCACAGGGGAGGGCGACAACGCAGGTGCCAGGTGGCCCATACCGGGGGGTCTCATCTGAGCTCTGAGCTGCCCAGGGGTGGTGGCCTGAATCGCCAGTCCCCGTCTCTGCAGACCACCCGGAGCACCCTGACAACCAGTACACCCCGTTCCCAAGTTTTCCACCCAGCGGGGACGCCAACGAGCTGCACCGCGTGGAGCGGTGGCAGCGCCATCAGCAGCGGCCTCTGGAGGAGTACAGCCTCAAACGCGCGGACCCCTGGAGCGGCCTGGCAGAGGTGTGCTGCAGCTGGCAATGGGGTCACTTCCAGCCGGCTAGATCTTGGGCTTCCTGCATGCCAGGTCCCTGGAGCAGTCTGGGAGAGCTGCCTGGGACAGCTGCGTCCAGGGATCTGCTTTGCTGTGGCACAGGTGCAGCTGCATTGCCTCTGCTGACAGCTGCTTTGCAGAGGTGCGTGGTCTGCGGCTGGCAGTAGTGTCTGCTGTAAGTCCGCCAGCTGCGGTTGCCCGTCCCCAGTGTCAGCATTGCTGGCAAGCAACTTCATAGTGCTGCAGTGACAAGGCAATGAGCGTCCACAGCTGAGTGAGTCAATTACGTCGGCCCTGAAAAGTGCAGCATGTCCTGACATGGGTGGATGAGGCATCCGCAGGCATGGATTTAGTGTTCCTTGCCTTAGGGCAGGGAGGGTGCAGTCTGTCCAGCCACTTGGACAGGCAGCTCAGCCAAGGCTTACAGGAGGTGGTGCACTCAGCTGACAGGGCCAAAAGGGTGTTGTATGCACGCAAAAAAAAAAAAGTGATCAAGAAAGAAAGCTCACTGCTTTCAAGGGCCACCAGCGTGCAAGCCTGCAAGGGTGCTCACTGCGTCTGACGCCCAACAGAACTGATAATCGTCATCGCCGCCCTTCATGTGGCGCAGACAGCGCTGGCAGAGGCACAACTCTGGCACCCTCTGGCCTGCAGGTGCATGTCATCCTGTTCGGCGTGGACAGCGGTGACGCGGAGGGCATCTACTCCCTGCGCGCCCTCACAGACGACGACACGGTGCCCACAGACACAATCGTGGCCTTCGAGTGCCTGCAGGACGCAGAGCGCTATGCAACCCTGCTTGAGGCCACCATGAGCCACAAGCCGGACGTGGTGCCCATCTCGCCAGGTACAGCCAGCAGTGCAGGTGGTGCATGCACTGATAATATCTGCAACCTGAGTGAGGTCTGTCTGGCCTGACAGTGCACGCCATGTCACACTGCTGGAGGATGCCAGAAGCCAGCTGTGGTGCCTCCCTGCCAGGTCAACGCCGACACGGTGCTCAAGCCTGCAGTGGTGTCCATCCGACACAACAAGCTTATGGTGCACGTGCAGTCATCATGTGCAGGATTGTCTCTGGTCTGCTGGTTTGGGCCAGCCAGGGCTGCACCCTCAGCGTGCACGCAGCTGCTGCAACCACACAAGCTGGTGCAAGCATGTGGAGTGTGGCCTTTCGTACCTCTTTGCTCCAAGCCCGAAGATGCCCCATCTGCTGCGCAGCCGAGCTTCGGGAGTTTTGTGAAGACCATGGGTACAACTGCCGCCTGGAGGCCGCTGGCACCCTGTTCATTCCCCCAGACTACAACGTGAGCGTGACCGACTGGGAGCGCTCCCTGCGGCTCAGGTGGGCACCTGCAGCTGCTGTGACTTCTGCAGAGGTGTTCAGTCATGCTGCCTCAGCTGCCCTCCTGCAGGGTCTCTCCTCAGCTGCCCTCCTGCAGGGTCTCTCCTCAGCTGCCCTCCTGCAGGATCCCTCCTCAGCTGCCCTTGCAGGATTTCTGCCAGAAGCACTCCCTGGTTGGGGATTGCCCAGATGGGCAGGTTGTGACCACCCACAGCTGCCAAAATTCATGGCGCCTGCGTACTTGCCTCAACACCTGGGCAGACTGCAGCAGCAGGCAGCGTCACATGTGGCAAGTGTGCACTTCCTTTCCCGTGACGCTCGAGCCAGGCAGCTAACGCTCTTGACAACACAGTTCGTATCCTGCAGGAATGGTCTGTGGCGCATGATTGGCGACGGCAGCCCCTCAGGCGCGCAGGATGCTTCGATGGGCGGCGTGCAGAACAATGCCGGTCCCTATGGCTCTGAACCCCTGTCAGAGCTGGAGCAGGCCAAGCGCCGCCTGGAGAGGCTCTTTGACGTTTGAAAGCAAGACAGGTGGAGCGATGGACGACTTGACAGGACGGCCGGCCCATTCCCCGGCCAGGCACTCAGTCTCACAAAGTCTTATTTTGTGCAATGCAGCGGGGCTGCCGCAGCCCCCCTCTCTGATTGATCAACACCTTTCATGTCTTTTTTGGGCCGCGCAACCGAGCGACTTTCCAGATGATGGTCATTTTGATACAGCCACTTGCCAGCAGTGCACCAGCACAGCCCGCTAGATCCTCATTCTGAATGCCCAGTGAGTATGCACCAAGCCTCGGCCTCTCGAGGTCCTGCCCCCCTGACCCCCTAAATGCACGCTCTTGGCTGTGGCCGCGCACTCGATGACGCCTGCTGCAGCAGCTGTACTGCGCTCAGGCAAGGTGTACACCAGAGATCCTTGCAGAATCATGTGCCGTGGCAACCTTCCTGTAGATGCAGTGGCACTGAAGTGTTGTGAGGTAGACTAGCTTACTGTAAATGCAACCAAATGACATGACAAGAAGTAACATGATGTCATTGGTCAGCTCTGAGAAGGTTGGAGAAGGAAGGCAAAAAGACAGGCTCCATCACTGTGCAGAACGGGTTGCAGCGTGGCTTGTCTGCAGCGGCAATCTCAGGAGGCACTCTAGTTCAAGCATCAGTCGAATCGTCTGTATCTGAGCAAGCACCCTCGTGCCCTGCGGTAGCACCTTGTTCAGTGCCAGCATGGGAGATCAGGCAGGTCCCTCGAACCCAATCAAGACAGATCCAGATGGGTGAGCAGACAACCTGCCCCTGGTGGCTTAATGCAGCTGCTATGATGGGAAGACAGGTCATGCTCATGGTTTGCACAAGGCCCGAACCGCCGCCAGCACTTGCGGTACTCCTGCAGCCCCCTAGAGTATGCCACGCTGCATGCAATTTTCAAAGCCAGCTAAGGACCTGCGTTTGGGGCAGTTGCAGCCTGATCGTGCAGACTGTGCCATCCAGCAGGTTCCAGAGCTCCCGCCTGCAGGCCAAAGGCAGCAGACGGCGAGAAGAAGGACTTCAGCACTGCCATCCTGGAGCGCAAGAAGTCCCCCAACAGGCTCATCGTGGACGAGGCTGTGAACGATGACAACTCGGTAGTGGCTCTCAACACCGCCACCATGGAGGCGCTGCAGCTGTTCAGGGGGGACACCGTCCTACTCAAGGTGAACATTGTGTGGCGCGTTAAGCGGGGTGGACAGCTCACTGCTGTTGGCCTGCCCATATTGCTGCCTTTGGGCTTCCACGATTTGTGCAAGGCAGGAGCTGGGCTGTCAGCAGAACAGAAGCTTGAGCTGAGGAGCCGTGGACAGGCTAGGCTTGCCGTTGCTGAGCTTGCTGCAGCAGAAGCTGGTGGCCTGCAATGGGACGTGTTGCTTCTGTGGCTTTGCTCTGCTAGGCTGCTCAAGCTGGCTTGGCTGCAGAGCCGGAGAGGGCAGGATATGCTGGTTGGTCTTGTGCCACAGAACGAGGCTTTGCTGGGTGTCTTGCAATAGCGTCCTGGCTCTGTTCGTTGTGAGGAGGCAGCAGCTGCCAACGGTCCTGTGCAACGCTGTGTTGGCGAGTCTCATGGAGCCATGTCAGTTGTTTGATACAGCTGCACTTGAGGCAGAGCGTCTATTTGCATCTTCGCTGTGGCTAAGCACTGCAATCTCACTTTGAGGGCTGCTGGGTGCCCACCAGCTGATGGGTCTTGCCTGACAGCCCCTATTCTCTGAGGTGCTGAGGTACTGATCTTGTGCTCCTTCTGGCAACAGAGGCAGGACTGCTGTGTCATTGGCTGTGAACCACTAACAGCTGCCATGATGTCACCTGCCATGATGTCAGCCGACAGGCCACTGTGTCTGAGCCCATGGGGTTGAGTGCAGGGGTGCCCACTGGCGACACTAGCCCACTGGACGTGACAGCTTGCTCTTGCCGCCCATCTGCAGGCGCCTGTCAGGGTCTGCAGAAACACCTTAAGCAGCCCTCCTTGAGCAGCCTACCTTGCGCAGGGGCCCAGGCGTCATCAGCAAATTTTCAGAGCCATCTCCTCTGCAGGGCAAGAAGCGCAAGGACACCGTGTGCATCGTGCTGGCAGACGACACCGTGGAGGAGGCCAAGATCCGCCTGAACAAGGTTGTGCGCCACAACTTACGCGTGCGCTTAGGAGATGTTGTTGCGGTGCATCAGGTGGGCTCTGTCAGCCTCCCGCAGTCTATAGACCGTGTTAGCTGGACTGGGTGGCATGCACCAGGTGGGCTTCACTCCTCCGCTGCTTGCAGCCCCCCTGTGAGCTTGGCTGTGTCAGCTTCACAGTGTATGTTGAGGGGGTTCCTTTGTGGTGTACCAGGTGCATGCTGGCTGCAGTGTGTGGGCTGTGACAGCTGCAGTGGTTGGCTTGAGGTGTGTTGTTGCCACACACTGTGTGGGCTGTGCTTGGGGGCTGCCTGCAGCCCCTTATGGGAGCTGAGCTGTGTCGGCTACGGTGTGTGCCCAGGGGCCAGCATGGCTGTGCACAAGCTGGCTTTTCTGCGATGGACAAAAAGCCGGCCGCAGCCCTCGAGCTACCTGGGCTGCATCAGCCTGCACCTTAGGAGAGGCCATCGCCCTGACCCAAATGGGATGCTGTGTTGAGCCCAAGGCTGCCTCTGTGGGCGATCCCAGCATGGAGCGCACTTGAATGAGGCCCCTGGTCGATGAAGTGGCTTTGACACCATCAGCCTATGCAGTTAGGCAGACCATGCACACAGTCTCCAGCCCAGCTCATGTCTGGTCTAGGTCAAGCTGGTCACCACCAAGTTGTGCGCCACCCAAAGGCACTTGCCGTCCGCCTGCGGGCCACTCAGTTGCGTGCTTAGCATGTGCTGCAACCTGCGCATGCTGCCCCTCCAAAGGTGTGAGAATGTGCTCCTGCTGCCCAACCCGCCACCAAAATGGTTGTCAGCAATAGAGAGGAGAGTGTATGCACAAGCGCTTCAAACTGAGCTGCCCTGACTCAAGCCCCCATGATGCATCATGCACAGCGCTCCTGCCTTTCCTGCTGCAGTGCACAGACGTGAAGTACGGCAAGCGCATCCATGTGCTGCCCATCGATGACACCGTGGAGGGCCTGACGGGCAACCTGTTTGATGCCTTCCTTAAGCCCTACTTCCTGGAGGCCTACCGGCCAGTGCGCAAGGTGAGCAGGCTCAGCACCCGGCTCAACCCAGCAGCTTAACATGCAGGGAGTCTGCCGTGTCCAGCACGCTGTCTGCAGAGATCAGGGGCTGGGGCACCGCGCAAAATGGTGTTCAGGTGTTCAGCAGGCCGACCAATGATGCGTGGCAGTGTGCACTGACAGCCTCCAGCAGCCAGGCGACTCTTGTGGATGGCGTCAGCCTGCCCTACTCTCCAATGCACAAGCCGTAGAATGAACCTCTCTCCCTGGAGGGTTTACACCTTGGTGCGTGCGGCCCTCCACACCCTGGCTCGCCAAGCTGAAATTGCCCCTCACACACATGCACACTGTCGACATCCTCAAGTCACTATATGATCACCTGCAGGTTGTGCGATTGCGTCTACCTCTGCGGGTCCTTTTTCGCAGGGGCATTCATGCACCCCAAAAAGGTCCTCACTTACTTCAGTGTCCCGCCTGCCATGACAACAAGCTGAAGGCAGTTTTTACGTTTGATGTGTCACCCTGCAGGGTGACACCTTCCTGGTGCGTGCGGCCATGCGCAGCGTAGAGTTCAAGGTGGTTGAGACGGACCCTGACCAGTACTGCATTGTGGCCCCTGACACCGAGATCTTCTGCGAGGGGGAGCCCATCGTGCGCGAGGACGAGGACAAGCTAGATGAAATTGGGTGAGTTCTTGACGGAGAGAGGATGCTATCGTTCCAGTGACATCACCTGCTGCTCCACCTGCGTTCCAGTGACATCACCTGCTTATAGATAAAGATGAAGGGGAGTTCTGTGGAGTCAGCGTGATGGAGCCTATGTGCACCAGTCTGAGAGGCTGTGTCAAGGCTGGTAGACATGGGTCAAGTAGAAGCCTGGGTGAGTTGTCTGTGTGGGGTTGCCTCAGTGCCCACCAGCCTCAGTGCCCACCAGCAGCAGACAACACTAGCCCTCGTCGAACACTGCATGGCACTGGTAAAGTGGTACAACACCATCAAATGTTGCTGACACCTTCAAGCTAATCTGCCTGCAGCTATGATGATGTGGGCGGTGTGCGCAAGCAGATGGCCCAGATCAGGGAGCTGGTGGAGCTGCCCCTGAGGCACCCAGCGCTGTTCAAGACCATTGGAGTCAAGCCGCCGCGGGGCATCCTGCTGTATGGGCCGCCAGGGTCAGGTGAGAAACTTATAGACCTGGTCTGAAGTGGTCAGTGCTGGGAAGTGCCTGTGGATTGCGCCGTTTCTGCAGCTCCCTGATGATCTGCTGGACAGACGCTTGCTCTGAGGGATCTGCTGAGACTACAGAGCCTGCCTGTTTATGGGGCCATGACAGGCTACTGTTCCAGGTCAAGCTAGCTGATGCACCTGAAGAGATCATGCTGCCTGCCTTGCTGCCTGAAAAGCTCTGTCTGCAGCCTGTGATGTCAGCTATTCCTTTGCTGGCTAATGTGGGCCCTTTGCTTTGCTGGAACATGTGCTAGCTGTCTTTCATGGCAGGCTGCTCACTGCAGCATTCAAGTACCTTGCTTGTGCTTGGACACGCGTAACAGGATTCCTGCTCTTGTGATGTAGGCAAGACCTTGATTGCCAGGGCTGTGGCCAATGAGACAGGAGCCTACTTCTTCCTCATCAATGGCCCTGAGATCATGTCAAAGCTGGCTGGTGAGCTGCTCATCTGCTCTGCTGCATAGTCATTCTTGGCTGACTGCAAAACTGGTGGTCTCCCGGGGACTTGCATTACACCACGCCACAGTGGTACCAATCTGAAGCAGCTCTGCTCACAGCTCCTCTATCATCTGCAGCGGGCTTCACACAGCTCAGCTGCCTGGGCAATGTGCTTCTGCTGAGCTCAGTCTGCCCGGTTCATGCTGCTCCCGCTGCACCTGCATGTGAATCTCTGGGCTGCGAATGTTGGGATGGCCATGCGCTGCAAGCTGTGTTTGGGCAGCCTCCCACAAGCAAAGCCTGCTGCTTGGGCGCTTGCACGGCTGCAAGGCCCCAGACCCTCCCGTCCTGGCAGACTTGTCGTAATGCAGCAGTGGCCAGGGAGTTTTGAGAGCGGACTGCGTGGCTGCTGAGCCTGTACCCAGCGCTGGGGCTATGCCTTCCTGCTTTCTGGCGTGCAGGCGAGTCAGAAAGCAATCTTCGCAAGGCGTTTGAGGAGGCTGAGAAGAACTCGCCTGCCATCATCTTCATTGACGAGATTGACTCCATCGCTCCCAAGCGTGAGAAGACGCAGGTGAGCTTGCATGCTGGAGGGCAGGGCAGACGCCGGTGATTTGTGGGCATGCTGCTTTGCCTCCTGCGAGCTTGAGGTCCCACTGTGACACAGTAGCTGTCACCAGCAAACTTTTCGCTGAGCTTCTGCTGTCTGCAGGTCAACGTAGCTCGCCGCATTCCAGCTGCTGTTGTCAATTAGAAAGCAGTGCTGAGCTCGCTTGTGTCCATCTTGCAGGGCGAGGTGGAGCGGCGCATTGTGTCCCAGCTGCTGACCCTGATGGATGGGCTCAAGTCGCGATCTCACGTCATTGTGATGGGGGCCACTAACCGACCCAACAGCATCGATGCGGCCCTGCGGCGTTTCGGGCGATTTGACAGGGAGATCGACATTGGGGTGGGTTATGGTGGCCTGGAGTTGTGATGGCTGAGGTGTTTCGAGTGTGCAATGGACCTGCAGGGTGCAGCTGAACATTCTGCTGCCGTTGTGCAGCTTCCCATAAGCTGGCTGGCATACAATGCACTCTCCTAGGGCTGGAGGTGCCTGGCCAATTTTGCCCTTGTGCCCCTCTGTGTGGCCCACTGCTGCAGGGCAGCAGCGCCTCAGCTTTATCACAGTGCCTTGGCTGGAGGCCTCTGTGCTGCCATGCAATTGTTCAGGATGATGAGACTAGCATGTGAACATCACGCAGTCAGGCTGCATGAGGTGGTGGGCTGCTCACGTGCCTGCCCCCATTTTAGTCCGCTTGACATGTCAGGCAGCAGCAAAGCCTAGCAGCCAGCGGAACTCCTGCATGAAGCACCTATACTGTGCATGATGCCCCAGTGCAAGCTAGCTTGCTGAGATCTTTGGGCAGCTTGGTGCAAGACCCTGCGCCAGTCGCAGGCATGGCTCTGTCGGCCTGAGCGGGCCTGCAGACCAGCCAGACAGCCAAGATTCTGTTCTGGGATGTGCTGCTTTGACTGGGCAGACATCACAGAGGCTTTGCTGTTTGGGGATCCACATCAGCGTCAGCACAGCAGCCCACCTCGTGTCCTACATGATTGCGTGGCTCCGCTGTGACATGTTCCTCAAGTAGTGGGCCACAGCTGCATCTCTTCACGCCATCACATCCACAGCGGCTCCTTCCTGCTCCTGCAGGTGCCCGACGAGACTGGGCGCCTGGAGGTGCTGCGCATTCACACCAAAAACATGAAGCTGAATGACCAAGTGGACCTGGAGGCCATTGCCAAGGTGGGCCCTGAAAGGGTTGCAGCTGGCTCTTAAGGGTTCCCAGCAGGGCTTCGGTGGTGCCGTTTGCACTGATGCCAACTACACCCATGGGGAAAGGAGGTTGGGGGTGGGATATCCCATAGCACCTGATAAGCAATGCCAAGAGGACACGGTTGTGTGATCAGATTTGTGTCCCCATCAGGGCAGCTGTTGCGCTGCCTGAAAGCTGGCGCAGCCTGGTTAGGTACGGGTGGGTTGTGACCCTGTTGCCGTTCCCCATGCTCAGGCCTGCATGTATGTGGCGCTGTTGCATTGGGCAGCTGACATCTCTGAGGTGCGCCACACAGCCCCAGGGCAGCCAGATTGCTGCCCAGGAGCTGGTGAGGCCTGCTTACATGTCTGTTCAAGGGGCAGCTGACACCTGTTGCATGCCTGACTCAGCTCCAGGGCAGCCAGATGGCTGTCCAGGAGCTGGTGAGGCCTGCTTGAGATGTCTGTGCACCCTGTTGCCGCTGCACAGGCTCGATGCACTCATGCAGGCCATGCAACTGCATGCTGCGCCTGCACTTTCCAGCATGCTCCCACCATTCCTGCAATCTGTGTAGCATGCTTAGAATTGATGCTTGCTGCGTAAGCACTGTCCAGCAGCTCCTTCCCAATAGGCACCTGTCGCGCTGTCCAGCAGTTAGTGGGGCCTGCTCGTTGCCCACCTTTGCTGCTGCGCATGTCTGGATGTAGCTCTGCGCAGCTGCATGCTGTGCTAATCTGTCTAGGAGTCCTGACCCTCAATGCCAGAGCAGCGTCAGGGATGAGCATCTGCCCAAGTACTTCTGGCCCCAGAGCAGCCAAGCCGCTGCATGAGAGCTGGCGAGGCTGCTCAGGCAGTGGGCAATGGGCAATGGGCGTGCAGACATCTGAGCACTCCTTCCACCCCGCAAGCAGCCAGATTGCTGCACAAGAGCTGGCGAGGCTGCTCAACTGTCTCTACTACCACGGCCCTCTGCTTGCCTGCACTGCTCAGCATCTACCTCTCACCAGTCCCTCAAGTGGGTGGAGCAGTTTAAGGGGTTAGCCGACATCCATTTAGTCTCTGCTGCTCCAGAGTAGCAGCCCTGTTGCTGCCCAGGAGGTGGCTGAGCCTGCTTAGATGTCTGTGCACCCTACTCGACTGCTCAAGCTTTGGGGACTGCACTGCACAGCTGCATGCAATGCCTGCACTGCCTGGCAGCTGCCTCTCACCAGTCTTTCGGTGGACGGTGAAGCAGTTATGGGGGGGTGGGCCGGCCTCTACGAGGCTTCCAGCCACCTCCAGAGCAGCAGCGCTATTGCTGCAGAGGAGATGGCAGAGCCTGCTTGGATGCCTGTGCACCCTACCAGGAGAGCTCAAGCTGTGGGGACTGTGCGGTGCAGCGGCATGCAGTGTTTGCGGTGCCCAACAGCGGCCTCTCACCAGTCATTCAAACAGGAGGCTGACGCAATTTCAGGGGGTTAGCCGACATCTGACTAGGTGGAAGCAAGCTCCAGCGCAGCAGCTCTGTTGCTGTGCAAGAGCTGGCTGAGCCTGCCTAGCTGTCTGTACATCCTGGCAGAATTGCTCAAGCTGCAAAGATTGCAGTGCACAGCTGCATGCAATGGCTGCACTGCCCGGCAGCTGCCTCTCACCAGTCTTTCAATGGATGCTAAAGCAGTTCCAGGGGGGCGGCCCACCACTATCAGGCTTCCATCCACCTCCGGAGCAGCAGCGCTATTGCTGCAGAGGAGATGGCAGAGCCTGCTTAGATGCCTGTGCACCCTGCCAGGACAGCTCAAGTCATGTGGACTGTATGGTGGAGCGGCGTGCAGTGTTTGTGTTGCCTAACAGCGGCCTCTCGCCAGTTGTCCAAACAGGAGGCTGACGCAGTTTCAGGGGTTAGCCAACATCTGATCAGGTGAAAGCAAGCTTCAGAGCAGCAGCTCTGTTGCTGCGCAGGAGCTGGCTGAGCCTAGTTAGCTGTCTGTGCACCCTGGCAGTATTGCTCAAGCTCCGGAGATGGCAGTGCACAGCTGCATGCAATGCCAGCACTGGCCAGCAACTGCCTCTGCCCAGTCCTCCAGGTGGGTTGCTGGAGCCGCTACCAGGGGCGTTTGACAACTGAGCAAGAGGAAGCAAGCTCCAGTTGCCCACATTTGCACCTTCTGCATTGCGCGAGACTTTACCCTATCCCTGGCTGCAACTTCTAGCCACATGACGCCTGGCATGAGCTACGCCAGGCGGAGATGGAGCTCTCCACGCCCTGAACTCAGCCCCACAGCAGGCATCTCCTCTGCTGAGGAGCTGATTGAGGGTTGGGAGGCAACTAACCTCCCTCTGGGCTTTGCTCTGAGCTGGCTAGCCGCAGCTGCTTCTCTCTGCCCTGCTCAGGCAAGCTTGTTGCCTTTGCGGGTGGCACAGCTACAGACAGCCCTGATGATGTTTCCATTGACTGCAGCTCCTAGCCACATGATGCATTGCATGAGTGACGCCTGGAGGAAAAGGGCTCCCATTGTACTCTTGGCACCAGCCCCACAGCAGACATTCCTCTGCTGAGGAGCTGGTACAGGCACCTCCATCAGGGCTTTGCTCTGAACTGGCTAGCTGCAGCTGCTTCCCTCTGCCCTGCTCAGACAAGCCTGCTGCGCTGCGGGTGGCACAGCTAAAGACATGCCTTATGATGTTTCCATCAGCTGCAGCTTCTAGCCATATGATGCTTTGCATGAGTGACGCAAGGAGGAGAAGAGTGCCTGTCGGTTCTGCCACCAGCCCCACAGCAGATGTTCCCCTGCTGAGGACTTTGGTACAGGGTTGACGGGCACCTTTCCTCTTGTCTGCTTTGCTCAGTGGCAAAGCTTTCATGCAGTCATGCCTGTCCGTTGCCTGTCCATTGCCTCATCAGTTCTGCCACACGCTTGTGTGACAATCCCTTCTCTCTTGCAGGATACTCACGGCTACGTGGGCGCAGATTTGGCCGCCCTGTGTACGGAGGCGGCCCTGCAGTGCATCCGTGAGAAGATGGACGTCATCGACCTGGAGGACGAGAGCATTGATGCTGAGATCCTCAACTCCATGGCCGTCACCAACGACCACTTCAAGACGGCCCTGGGCATCAGGTGAGACTGCCTGGGCTCACTTGGAGCTGCTAGGTGGCTGCAGCACCACCGCTGGAAGGAGGCTGCTTGCTTGGGCTGTGCACAGTCAGAGGTTGCCGTCGCGAGCCACTCACCTGCCATCTGCAGCAACCCTTCCGTCCGTACAGGTCATCTGCTGCACCCCCCTCCTTCAGATCAGGTCGCTTGTGCACACCACCTGCTGCTTACCCTGCACCGTGGTTTCCTGCAGCGATCCACCAGCCCTGTGTGAGATCATGGTCCAGGTGTCCGCTCCCTCAGCACCAAGGCTTTTGTTCTGCCCAGGCCCACACCTCATCCTCCCCTGCAACCTGTGCCCTGCCGCAATCCGCCAGCCCTGCGCGAGACTGTAGTCAGGAAACTCGCTCACTCACCACCAGGGTTCTTCACCCCGCCCAGGCCCACTTTGACATCTCCCTGTGCCCTGCAGCAACCCTTCGGCCCTGCGCGAGACAGTTGTGGAGGTGCCCAACGTGTCCTGGGACGACATCGGCGGCCTCGAGAACGTCAAGCGGGAGCTGCAGGAGGTGGTGCAGTACCCCGTGGAGCACCCCGAGAAGTTCGAGAAGTTCGGCATGGCGCCCAGCAAGGGTGTGCTCTTCTATGGGCCACCAGGTGAGAGGCCCTCTGTCACCTCCTGGAGAGGGGACACCAGTGCCGCCTTCTGGGCCTGCCGCTGGAGGCCCTGCAATTGCATCCACTCTCATACGAGGAGCACCACAGGAGGGAAGTTGCCCAACACCTCCGTGCTGTTTTGTGGGCCACAATGTAGTTCTCCTGGCCAGCTTGCCCATGCACAGGCATTTGGAATCACCAACGTGGGTTTGGGCTTCTTCAGAAGCAGGATTGCTGAGCGTAATGTTATGTGTCTGTTGATGCTGGGCCTCCCGCACACTCATGGTGTGACATGCTGAGAGCCTGTACCTTGTAGGAGGGCTGTGCTGCTATCACACCTTTGATTGCCACGCCTGAAGTGGGGTGGCAGCTCTGCCTTGCTCTGATGCCGTGAGCTTGCATTGACTCACTGCTCACCCCTGCAGGTTGTGGAAAGACGCTGCTGGCCAAGGCCATTGCCAACGAGTGCCAGGCCAACTTCATCTCTGTCAAGGGCCCAGAGCTTCTGACCATGTGGTTCGGTGAGTGTGCCTGTGCGCTAACCATGTGACTGGACTGCAGGCCCGCCCTCAGACAGCGAGCTGCGTGGTGTGAAGGTGGCCTGGGGCTGATGAGCACCTGCAGTCTTGGCAGTGGTGTTTCAGGAAAAATTTCTTTGCCGTAGCCGCTGCTGGGCGACCACCGCTCTCAAAGCTTCTGGCATGGACCTGGGCAGAGGCCTATGCGCGCAAAATTCTCTCACAGCAGCCGCATGATGTTGAGATGGGGACTGAGAAGGAGCGTATGCTTGCTCAATTTCTGGGCCAAATTCAGGGCATCCAGTACCCAGTTGCTGACCACATGTGTGACACATATCTGACACAGGTGGGTGCCTGCTGCTCACTGCTCATTCCGGCACCCTGCAGGTGAGAGTGAGGCAAATGTGCGGGAGATCTTTGACAAGGCGCGCCAGTCCGCCCCCTGCGTGCTCTTCTTCGACGAGCTCGACTCCATCGCCAACCAGCGAGGCAGCAGCTCCGGCGACGCCGGCGGCGCGGCTGACCGCGTGCTCAACCAGCTGCTGACGGAGATGGACGGCATGAACAGCAAGAAGACCGTCTTCATCATTGGCGCGACCAACAGGTGGGGGCCCAGCCAGCATGGGGATGAGCTGAAACTTTGCATTGCAGCAGGTGCTCAGGGAGGCTTACATTACATGAGGGCCATCAGAAAGAAGGCCGCCACACTGACTGGGGCAGCTGGTTTGGCTGTGTGCCTGCATATACTCTGCATGTGCTCTTACGTTCAAGCAGCTTGATCCATGCAGCATTTTAGTTGCGAAGAAGGCACATGCAGCCCCTCACCTGTGGCACAGGCTTGCCTGTCTGGGTACAGCCTCATGGTCTGGCAACTGCAAGGCTTCTGCCGGGACTCACCTGTCGTGCGTCATCCTGCGCCATGTCCACACTGTCCAACCAGGCACCTGCATGCATGATGCTCCCAGCACATGCTCCAATCTTTATCTGTACCAGCACTTGCTCTGTTCAAGGCGCTGTGCCCTGCTGACCTCATCACAACCCCCCTGCACCTCCACTCGGCAGTGGGAGGATCTCCAGGCCCCAGCCCAGGGCTGCTGCAGCAGCGGGCACAAGCTCTGGGCTGCCCTTCAGATGCAGCACCCCCCATGATGTTGCCTCATGCCTGCCTGCAAGCTTGGGATCACTGATGGCGCCCTGATGCACCCCCTGCCATGCACTGACCCATAGCCACTTGCCTCTCCAGCTGCTTCAGTCTCACGCTGCTCAGACTTCACATCCCGCTTTCTCCTGTGAGCTGGTCATCGTGTTCAGTGGTCTGCCCTCACCTGCAGTTGGGCCAGCCTTTCTGATGTGTGCCGTCTGCCCTTCCATGAGCTGCAAGGATGTCAATTGCTTGTGCTGATCAATGCGCACCCTTCTTCAGGCTGCGCGTCGACTCTGCTCTTCCTCTGCTCCTCCTCTCTGTCTTTGATGCATGCACCTCGCGCAGTCAGCAAGTCGTCCGCCTGCCTGTAGGCCGGACATCATCGACTCCGCCCTGCTGCGCCCCGGGCGGCTCGACCAGCTGATCTACATCCCCCTGCCTGACGAGGGCAGCCGCCGCCAGATCTTCAAGGCTGTCCTGCGCAAGTCCCCCGTGGCTGAGGACGTCGACGTGGACGCCCTGGTCAGGCACACCAACGGCTTCTCGGGGGCCGACATCACTGAGATCTGCCAGCGTGCCTGCAAATACGCCATCAGGTGGGCTCCTGATGGCAATGGCTGATGGGTGTTGGTGTGTGTGCATGCCGCCTGTGCGCCTGTTGACAGCCACCTGAGGAGACTTTTGTGAGGCCATCTGGTAAGTGTGCCGGACCAGCGCTAGGCGGTGCCTGGGTGGGGGTGTCTTCCTGCTGCCAGTGCCTCAGCCAGATGTCATCAGTCTAGCTTGCCTCAATTGGAGTTTGTGAGGGATTGCTGTCCAGTGCATTGGCAAGGGTGCCATCAGGTGGGCTGGGCTGGTTGCATCTCAATATGGTTTCTGAGTGGGCGGCACTGAGAAGTAAACGGCTGGGACCCCCATACATTGCTGGGCGCTGCATGCGGTGAATGGGGTGCACCGAGGCACCTTCAGGTGGCTTAGACTCATTGGCGGTCAGATGCAGGGAGGCAGCTGCCTGCCTGTCTGCATCAGATTCTGCTTCTGCAGCAGACCTGTTGGGCATGCAGCAGTTGACACGTGCTGTGGTACGGCAGCAGGAATCGTTGCAGCATCAGAGTTCCTGTGCTGCCTGCTCACAGTGCTTGGCTGCACAGGTCTGCACAACAGTAGCAGACCTCCACCCTGGCCAAAGCCTGTGCTTAGACTGCCTGTGAGGCCTGCATGTGGCGTGCCCGTGCAGCCATTTCTGTGGTGCCTGCTTGCGGTGCTTGCGCTGCCTTTTGGTGGAGCCTGCTTGCAGTGTTGGCGCTGCTATCCCTGTGTTGCCTGCATGCGGTGTCGGTGCTGCCACTCTTGCGGTGCCTATGCTTGGTGCCCATGCCTCCAACCCTGTGGAGCCCGCTTGCGGAGCCGGTGCTGCCATGACTGTGGTGCTTGTCTGTGGTGCCCGCCATGCCATTCCTATGGTACCTGCCTGCCATGTCAGCGCTGCCAGTCTGCACCAGCACCCTGGAAGACAGCCCCAGCAGTTGCATTGCAGCAGTTGCAGAGGCTGCTCTGCTGGCAGCAGTGCTCCACCAGACACCACCTGCCTAGCACAGGGCACCTTACAAAGAGCACTGAGCTATGTCAGCACCTTGGTGGCTGTTGTGTACCTTGCTGACAGAAATTGTAACGGCATCGGACACTGCGTTCCTGGTGCAGGGAAAACATTGAGAAGGACATCGAGCGGGAGCGCAGAAAGGCTGAGAACCCAGACGCCATGGACACTGGCTTGGAGGTTGATGATGTGCCCTGCATCTCCAGGTGGGGCTGGTTGTGCAGCCTGCAGAGGGCAGACCCCATGCTGTACCTGCATAGATGCACACGAGCAGCTTGTGTATGCAGTGCGGTGGCAAATCTGCAGCCTGCTTCTGCTTCTTCTGCTTCTTCTGCTGCCTGGCCTGGCCAGGGGAGGCGTGTGCCAGCAACCTTGGGTGGTGGCTGCCTGGCACACAAACTCACACAGAGCTGCACAGTGGTTCCTCCACCTGGTGACTGAGGCAGACAAGGTCAGGCAGACACAGTGATGCAGAGCAGCTCTATGTGGCTATGCGTGTGTGTGCTCCCCCATTCTAAACATTTCAGGATCCCCTTAGAGTGTACTGTGACAGCTAGCAGCTGCCCTCCAAAAGGGCCCCCACATCTCTGTGCACGCTCAGGTTCCTGGCCTGCTCTGTCAAGGGGCTCAACATGAGAGGCACTGCCACGCCCTCCACTGAACCTAAATTCCAACACCCTAACAGTTTGCCAAAAGGGTCCTTCAAGGAGGATGTTGGCTACACAGGCAACTGCACAGTGCTCCTGCACCCACAGACCAAATTCCACGTTTGCCCCTCTGCAGGGCCCACTTTGAGGAGGCGATGCAGTATGCTCGCCGCAGTGTGAGCGACGCCGACATCCGCAAGTACCAGGCCTTCGCGCAGACGCTGCAGCAGTCCCGCGGCTTCGGCAGCGAGTTCCGCTTCCCAGATCGGCCGGGGGGCGCACCTGCCACGACGCCTGCAGGGCAGGTGGGCTCCAAAACAAGTCCCTTTGCCTTGAAGCAATCTTACTTCCTCCTGCATACAGACATTGGGGTGCTTTGGGAGATGCTGTGCACAGGCGAACCACCTTGCCCCCATCATCTTCCCTGTGATGCTGCAGCTGCATGTGATGTCTTCCTGCACCACCTGAGACTGGTGCACCAGCTTGGCACCCTCTCAGCACCTTCTGCTGCTGGCAGATGCTGTCCGAGTTTGTCACCACTGATCCAGATGGACTTCTCTTGCAGAGTTGAGATCTGCGATGAGGCACCTGCAACACAGTCATGCAAGGGGCTTTTCTGCTCCCACAAGCAGGCGCCCACACAGGCCCTGAGCAGCATGTCTGAGCCTGCCTGCTTACTGTGTGTAAGCCTTGTATGACCAGCGATAATGGTTACGTCCAGCAGATGGTGACCGGGCTTGTGGGTGCCATGCTGGGCTCACTGCAACCTTGTGACTGAACCAAGCTCCACATTCAGCCTGTTGTACCCCCCTGTTGAATGCAGGCAGCAGCCGGGGCTGTCCCAGGATTCCAGTCTGGTGCAGCAGCAGATGACGATGATGACCTGTACAGCTGATCCCTACAGCAAGTCAGTTCACAAAGGGGCACCACCCTGCTGAGTGTCTCTGCATGCACCTGTTTCATTGAGCAACAAATGCAGACCTCTGTCCTAACTTGCCCCCCAATTTGTGTGGGTGGCCAGGGCATGGTGTTGTGCACCAGCGCTGCCCCCCTGCAGTACCTTCCAGATTGTCGTCATCTGCATGGACCACACATGAATCTAAGGAGGCGTTACAAGTGCCTTCCTCAAATGTTTGTACTGCAACAGCTGGGTCATGACAGATGGGTCACAAAAACTCAAAACAGCTGTGAATTCTGGTGCGCTTCTGGGTGCGCTTCGAAGCAGAATTTTGTCTTGGGTTGGCTTTGTCTCTTAGCTTCCCTGGAGGCTTCCACTGTGGTGGTCTAAAACCCAAGGTCGATCCTTGTCTAAAGACTTGTCCCTGTGTGGTTGTAAAGGCTTTGTGGACAGCTGTCTGCAGATATTAGCCATGATGTTGAGGAACGAACCAGACAAGCAGACCTCTCAAAGGAATTGATGTACTGTACAAGAGTAGTACTCTTGTTGTGCTGAATGTGAATTCATTGGTGGACATCATCCCCAACGATGCTCTGCAGCCACTGTGGCACACATGCGCATGTAGCTGGGCCTCCAATGCGTCTATGTGACTGAATGAGGTGCAAGGCCGCGAAGATCCTCTCAGCAGGTTGGTCAATGTGTGGTAGCACAACGTCCAGCTGCTCATCAAAGAGCATGTTCACCCCATAGGCTGTGATACTTGGTCATGAACTCTTCCTGCTCAGGCTCTAGCTCGTCAAGTGTAAACATCTCTGATGTGGGTGCCTACCAGCAAAGAGCGACATCATGTTTGACAGAGACATTGCAATGTCTCTGCATTGCAATTGCAATGCAGACGAACCGCACCATCTTTGCTCAGGGCAAGGTGTCATGCATCAGAGACATGAAAGGGCCTTGCAACATGACCTACCTTCTGCAGGTCAGTCACCATGTAATACAAGGCCTCACGTGGCTTGAGGTTCTGCCAGTGAGCCACATATTTGCCATTCAAGATGACACGATGGTAGGTTAGACCATCTGACAGATAGAGGGTGAGAGGATAGTGCGCCACTGCATAGGCGGCTATCAGCTGTAGCAAAAGCTGGCCTCTCTCACTCGCAGAAAATGGTGACGTCCCGTCTGCACCAGACGGATCATAACTTGCCTGATCTTGTTGGCATCAACCAGACACTGCAGCCTGTCACACACAGCATACACTCAGAGGCCGCTTCGAAAACAGGCCACGCACCTGACGGGCCGCCCATGGAAGTGCCTTGCTCTGACTGAGCATCATTCTTGCGTTTCTTGGACCGAGTCTGGACATGATATTGATCTGCAGGAACTGCTGCACGTCACCTGTCGTGCAAGTATCACGGACAGGCATGCCATGCCAGCCACAGTTCAGCAGCTTCAGGACGCATATCATGAAGGTCCACAAAAACCCACTTGCACTGGCTGCCTTTCTCTGCCTGTACCGGGCTTCCTGGTCCTCTGTGCATGTGAGCTCTACGCCCAGGCGCAGGCATGGCATGTAGCTCAGGCTTGAGACACCACAAGGGACAACGCCAACGTCCAGCTTGCCGCTGTAGGTCGCATCTTTGATGGTCACCGACAGCCTCCCAATGAAGGCGTCACTTGGACTGTGCAGGTCTACCACAGCACAACCAGGCATCTGATCGATTGGTACCTGGGCCTGCTGTAACAGCTCCTGCAGCGAGCCTGAGCACTGCCTCAGGACAAGCTGAAACAGGCTTGCAGCAGTGCAAGCCTTGCAGACCCTATCAGGAGATGCCTGAACAGCTTACCGCCAGATGCTTGGCATATGGGCCCGTGGCTTCTGCCTCGCTTGGGAAGTCTGCCAGATCAAAGCCCTTCACATTCATGAACTCTGAGGGCACCTCAGGCAGCTTGTAAAACACTTCGCCTCTGACCTCCCTGATGCCAAGGCCATAGAGCATCTGCGGACAGACCAGCTGAGTATTTATAAAAGACGCCTGGGTGTCAAGAGGATCATGTGTGCCTCTCACCTGCCCAGCGTCCGTATAAGCCACAGTCGACATGGGTATGGACTTGGCATTCTTTGGTTCGGCGGTGAGCTGCTTCATTGTTGTGTTGATGACATCTGTCAGCCGAACTTTGACATTCTCACCTATAGCTCTCATGACTTCTCCACTGAGCTGACCCACACCTGCACCACAGTGATTGCTAATTAGAAAGGGGACAATGATCTAGCTATCAAACAGGCTGTGCCATACCCTGCAACAGCTGTGCCACACCCTGCAACACCAGCTTGCTTCAGCAGTGACGTGTGGCAGCTCTGCAGCAGAAGAAGCATGCATGCAACATCTGAGGGTTGAAGAAGAGGCTGCCAGGCCAGCAAGCTGAGTCTGGCAATGAGGAAGCAGACTCTGAGTGTTAAGCTACCAGCGGACTAGACAGACAGCATGCCGCTTTCAGGCCCTGGGACACGCTGGCTGCTTGAGTTGCCAGGTCAACATCTGCAGCAAATGCCAGCAGCTTCGACATACAAGTGGAAATTTGGCTTGCTAAGCCAGACCACATTGTTTGCCTCACATCTTAAAACATGCCAGAGAGACGGAGCACCATCTTGGAAGGCCAAGTGCATCTGCAGAGCAGGTAGCCCGACAGGCCCTGGCATGGTAGCACGATGCATAGGCGCGGTGTAACCCCTAGGGCATGCAGGCCTGCAGGTCAGGCCACCCCGCTGGTTGGCAAATGCTGCCCTCACCCCACTCTGCCGCTGCAAACAAGGACCACAGCATGTGCACACCTCACCTTCAGGCGCAGGCTTCACACCGCACCTGTGGTCTCAGAGTGTCCCCAATCTCTGACCAACAGCGCCTGCCACAAGGGCTGCCGCACGCTATCACAATTTAGTGCAAGCACCCCTGCAGTCTTGGCGCACAGGCTCACCTCCTGAAGCTGCTGCCCAGTCAGCATGCGGCCCAGTGGCTACAGCAGGGGTGCGCTTGCTGCTCTTCCACACCGCGCAAGGTGGCAGTCAGGTGAACCACGTCTTCCCAAAGGCATGCTACCTGTCTTGCAAACCTGTTGAACAGGGATTCTGCAGTCCCAACATTCACTCGGAGTGGCCTACCTTCCAGACGCAGCAGGACTTTCTTCTCCTCCTTCAAACGCTCATAGCGTGCTGTCAGCTTTTTGTGCTCCTTTGAGCCCTCCTCAGCGTTGACAAGAGCATCCTCCACCTCCTGCAGCCGCTCTTCAAGCCTGGCATACATGCTCTCCTGCACGTCGTTTCACACAATTTAGGTCATTAGGTTTCCCTCGCACGAGTGGGCCCAGCTGGACTGGCTCCATGGCTGGCAGTCAGGAGGTGAGGCGATCGCCTTCGCTGAACAGCTGTTGCTTGTGTCTGCCCTGAGTGTTGGCCTTTGCTATTGGCTGCCTTTGTGCAGGCTCAGCAGTATGGGAGCTTGAGAGAGGCTATCAGCCAGCTCCGCGATCTAGGCACCGCGGCGAAGTTCTCCAATCATGATCTGCAGCTGCTGTGGGATGCGGGATACCGCGACTTGCGCGACCTGCAGGATGCAGCAAAGGAGGACCTGGTGGCTGCTGGCTTGTTGTGGGCAAGAGCCAGCAACCTCAAGCCTGATGTATTTGGTGAGAACTGGCCCTGAGAGAACTGCCAAGCCTGACATGGACGAGTGCATGAGCAGCCTTGCCTCAGTCAGTGCAGCACTGAGCTGGGGACACACCGTCAGGTGATATCACAGCTGCTGAAGCCAGATGCTACCCAGTCTTGTTATCGCAGCGCCTGAGACAGTGGACCTGCCAGGGCTACAGGGTGTGCATCTGTGTGAGGTATACACCGCATATCTGCTCAGGGGTAGTGTTGGAGATGCAATGGGGCGCCTGCACCCAGAGAATGAGATCTGCAGGTGCCCTGGTCCACGTGCTGGGCTGCCTGCAATGGGGACAGCCTTTGTGGGGTGAAGAGGTCTGGCAAGGCTGCACAGGCACTCGCTGTGCTTGGCATGCAAGAGAAGGCAGCGTACGCCACGGGAAGCTCACGTGCCGCCCGGGTCGCTGTGGAACCTGAGCCCACAGGTGATAGTGTGGGCTCAGACGCTGTGCTGTGTCATTGCGTTCGACCTGTGTGTAGATGTCAACCTGAATGCTGGATGAGCGGTGCCGTGCTGGAGCAGTCATGGCCGCACATGACTGGATTGCATCTCTAAATAGTTCTATGCCATAGCAGGCAGCGTGCCTGGTGGGAGGCGCTTCATGGGTCCAGCTGCTTAAAAAGCCTGCCGTGCACTAATATGCATCAACAGGCAACATGCTGATTACATGCTGTTCGGTGTAGCCATATTGTTGCCCTGGGTAGCCCAGATGTTGCCCTCAAGTCTGGCCTCAAGGTGCGATTGCTCTTCACCCGATGGGCTCGTCTGCATCAGCAGAGCTGCGGCCACTGGGCCGCGCGCGCTGAGTGGGCAGCCTTTGGCGGGCCTGGGCGCCTCGACTGCAGAGGTGCTTGCATCATCTGTGACAGCAGGCGGTAACCCTCGCAGCAGGCGCTGTTGGTGTCCTGCCATCAGAGATTGAGACACCCTGAACCCTGACGTCATATCTTGGCAGGGCTGCAGTGGTTGAGCTGCAGGTGGTGAGTCAGTTGGGCTGTGCATTGTTCTGTTCCTGCTGTGCCATGGCTCGTGGAAACCTGAGTGTACGATTGAGGTCTGCACTTGCTGGGGTCTCCCTTGTCTGGCCTCGACACAGAGGCAGAGCTTGCTCACCTGGGAGGGCAGTGGGCTGCTTGCTGGGCTTCATACAACATCCCTGGACTGAGAGACAGAGCTTGTCTGCCAGACCTGCACATGCATGGCATGCGAAAACCAGGATGCGTGTCTCATGGGAGGCGTTCTTGGGGGTCCTTCCATCCGCCAGGGCTGTTGAGACTTTGATGCCCAAGCACACATGTGTGGTCCATAATTTGCTTGGTCCTCTTGCTTTGCGGTCAGGGCACACACAATTTGCTTGAGCAGGAGACATCTGCAGGATTGGATGCTGCAGGAGGCATTGCTTTGCAGCAGTGTGTTGTGTGTGGGATATTGCCCAGGGTGGCCATGTTGTTACCCTGAAAGCTGTGGGCCCCCAATGGTAAGTGCATTGCACTAGCCGGGCTTCTGTGCATCACAGGCTGAGGGCAAATGGCTGCCTGCTGTTTAGGCAGCCACATTAGGTGAGAGCGCGCGCCGGCGGCCGCAGGGGAAGAACCACCTTGAGTGCAGTGTTGGCAAAGTGCAGGGTCCTGTGGGCACAGTCCATGGATGCAGGAGGCCTCAAGTGATATTGCAGGGTGTTGTGCGTACAGGCATCAAGTCACCTCCTGCTGCATGCGTATGTGTCTCCAGGAACAGCCGAAGAACCTGCGCAAGCGGTGGTAGCGTTTGCGGCCCACATCATGTCAGGGGAAGCCTTCCCTGAGGGGTGGTACAACCTTCCAGATGGTGTGTTCTTCCTGGGTGAGAGGGGCTTTGGCAAGCTGAAGATCAGGCAAGCAAGGTTCATCACGCTTGTTCAGTCGACTGACGTCAGTGTTAGAGAGGCCGGTCTGTCACGGCGCATCCACCACGCTCGCTTGCAGGCAGGCATATATGGACTTGTATGAGTTTCTGGAAGTCAAGAATGACAGGGGCAGACCAGTCAAACAGCAAGTGGTGGTGTCTGGCAACCCTGGTGTGGGGAAGAGCAGTTTTTTGGTGTACTACCTGCTCAGGTATGACTGCCACAGTGCTTGTGTCCTTGTGAAGGGTTCACTCGTCATAGCTTGTTGCATTTGAGCGTGCTTGCCCACATGTATCTGTTAAAGCAATTGCTCAGGCTTGCTTGCCTCAGCCCTGGCTTGCCTGCCCAGACGCATGCTGCTCATCATGCTGCAGACAAGCGCCATTGCGTAATAGTCTGGTGTCTGGTTTTGTTGCCACTTGCTACAACACAGGCTTGCCTATCAGAGCAACACATGCATGCTGCTCAGCATACGTCTTTGGCATGCTTGCTCACAGGCACCTGCATGACGGGCATGCAGTTCTGTGGCATGCGCATGACTATCACTACTTCACGCCCAGCCGCAGTGGAGCAAGAGTGCAGCGTCTCACAAAAGATGCCGCTGGCCAGGTAGCTCTGGCAACACCTCATGTCTGCCTGAGCATCATGCAGCACTTACTGTGCAAGCAAATGTAGAATATACCTGATGCGGAGTTGGCTCTGCTGCGCATTGTCTGCAGGTGCTCAAATGCGAGCAGGGAGTGTATTATGCTGTAGACGGGGTGAAGCCCGAAAGACCGCTGGCCTGCAGGTACTTTTGCATTGCTTCTAGCTGTTAGCCCAAGATCCTCTGGCTCACTCATGTGTCTCGCAGATGGACCCAAGCAGTTGTTGCAGACTCGTCAAACGAAGAAGACTACTATAAATTCCTGCGCATCCCGCCCAGTACCATAGTTCCCATCATCCTTCCCGTCTGGCAACGAGATGAGATCCTCGACCTGCGGCAGGTTGTCTATGCAGAAGTTTCTGAAGAGCAGGTATGCTGACGGCGTTTGCTGCACATGGTACCAACAGTCTTTGTTGCAATGACCTAGGCTGACCATCCTATGCTTGTTAAACGAAGGCCCTGGAGCGGCTGGCCAAACGCAATGGCAATCCAAGAGCCATCTTCCATGACCCCCTGGATCGAAGCCGTCCTTCAGGCCTTGGCAAAGGTCCCCTTCAATGCTCTGATTGAGCTGGCATGCCACTTCATCAGGTACACCCCCTCAGTGTGCGGCATCAGTGTGAGCTGCAACTGTGCCGCACTGGGTGCCATCCCCTGAAGATCACTACCCATCACCTGTTGTGATGCTGGGAGAGACATAGGCCTGGTTGTTTCTGTGTCCCACAAGGC
Source organism: Asterochloris erici (assembly GCA_019693375.1). Classification (NCBI taxonomy): domain Eukaryota; kingdom Viridiplantae; phylum Chlorophyta; class Trebouxiophyceae; order Trebouxiales; family Trebouxiaceae; genus Asterochloris; species Asterochloris erici. The sequence goes on along the minus strand of JAAMXJ010000143.1, from coordinate 124,669 downwards.
CAGTCTGCAAGCCGCTGGCTCTGAAGCCTTGCTGTAGAGCATGTTGCAATCAAAACAGCGTAGCACATCCAGGTGTGGTTGCTGCAAGCAGCTGTGCCGCTAAGCTTTCATCAGTGAGCTGTTGTGTAGCTTGCGCCTCTTGCCAACATGATGCACTTTGAGGTCCCATGTCCTCCAAGCTGCACATGCTGGATTGCTGGAATTTGCATCTTTGCGCAAGCTATGCAATCGAGGCCTGGCAAAGTGTTGGATGACATTGCCCACATCGCTGTTGCCTCAGCCCATGACCTGCCCTGCAGGTGGTGCCACATGCACTGCACAGGTTACCACACTGCAATGTGGGCACCGCTTGACAGATGACTCATCTTGCTCAAGTTGCCAAACTGTAGCAAGTCAGATACGATGTGTTGCTCACTTCCAATGTCATGCTGCAGGTGGCTTGTGGAGGCAGGTCCAGGCAGAAAGAAGAGGGTTGAGCAGGCTAAGGCTGGTCTTCAAGGCTTCAATGGGCAGGCTCACCCATATGTGCTGATGATTTCAGCTGAAGACTGCTCGATTCCTCAGGCTCTCATCTAAGCTGAAGAGGCTCATCTCCTCAGGCTGATTCTGAGGAATTGAGCAGTCTTCAGCTGGTATGATGTGCTCTGCCCCACCACAATAGGCGCCATTGACAGCCTCACGTTCTTCATCAGGGACTCACCAGACGAGTGGCAAGCTTACCTCTGGCAGATCACAATCAGCAAGACTCGCACAGTTGGCAGGGCAGGCAAGCTGTCGAGCACCTTCGAAAAAGCGCACTGCAGTGTTTGACATGTGGAAGTGGCAGCAGCCGCTGCCAGACACCTCTGGTTGCTCCCCAAGGGTTGTGAGCCTGATGCAGACCATCTGACAAGAGGTGCTGCTGTTGTCTCAGGACGTGCCCCAAAATCTCAAGATCTTGTTCATGTTCCCCCTAAACACTGGCTCAATCACACCTGTGCCAGTTGGGAAAGTCATGGAAGAGTATTGAACTTCACAATCTGAAATGCTGCAAAAGTGTGGTGTATGCGCTGATGATAAACACTGCTTCACTGCTTGCTTAGCATGACAAAGAAAGCTGGGCACCTGCCCCAGGGTGTGTTGCCCGACAGGTCCCCGTGGCTGCTGCATAATTGCCAGCCTCCTGTGGTAGGCTACCACTGGTAGCAAGCCACTTGAGAGAATCTTTGTGAACATCTCAGCTGCATCATAATGCTGCTTGACTTGCCATTTGGTGTCATTGCTTGCCGCTGGCCACTCATCATTCGTGAGTGGTGGCTGGAGGAGCTTGTGTCCAGATCACTGGCCCTCATCCTGACGATGCAGTTCTTGCAGAGCAGGCATGACAGTATTGAGCTAAACATGTTCTGGGGCTCTGTAGGCAGGCATGATGCCAGGGCATCAGATCCATTGCATCCACAGGGGCCATGCTGCTCGTTCCGGTTGATAGTGCATGGCTGCTGGCAATGCTCTGCGCAAGGAGGGATGGCACATAGTCAGGCTCGCAGACAGAAAATAGGATCCTGGAAGACTCGCCCATGCCGAAACCCACAAGTGTACAGCACGACCCCTGCTGTACAGAGCATCTTCCGTTCACCCTGCATCTGTCTGAGGCTAGTGTGCCCAGACTGCATTACTGCCCAGCATGTTCCTGCTTGCAGTGCTGGCAATGCAGCCAAACGGCCAGGTGATAGGCAGATGCCATCAGGGTAGCAGATCAAGATGGAGAGCCCATCCAGCAGTGTCAGGGGCGCAGCCCTTAGATAAGCACACCAGTGCAACCTTTTCACGGCAAGCGCAGCAATGTGAAGTGGCGCACACAGGGCAAGGCCTTCCCTAGTGACACTCAGGCATGCTGCGTGCAAGGCCTGGGAAGAATCTGCAGCACAGCCAGCCCACAGAAGCAGCGGCGATGCCATTGGGCATTGGCCCCAGCCTTTAGCGTGGGCGGCCATCAGCCTTCACTGCACCACAGAGCAATATTTGCAGCCCTTATGCCCCACAAAGCAAGATGCATCACAGTCTAGCGCTAGCTAGGTCGGACGTCCTGCACCGCGAGGCACCAGCTGGCAACCCTCCTGGCAGTTGCCAGGTTTTGTTGACTGCCTCGCTGGTCAACCCATGCATATAAAGGGCAGCCCTGAGCAGCCACTTCACACTTTGCCTCCTGCTCCTGCCTGCCAGCCTTCCTGGGCCTCCCACAGCCTCCCACAGCCCCACAGCTCGATCCTCAGCTGCCATGAAGTGCTACCTGGCCATCCTGCTGGCGGGCTGCCTCGCAGCCGCCCCCTTTCAGGCCGCAGGTGAGCTTCCTGCCTTGCATGCACATCAACTGCCTGCTGGGGCTCCTGGGCATCTGCTGCTGCTGTTTCTGCGCCCAGCACCTGCCAACCGGGGTCTCGTCACTGTCACCACCTGCAGCACTGCCCCTCGCCAGTGCTGTGGGGGCTATTCTGTGGCTGTTCTGTTGGTCTGTGGCTGCACTGCTGCGCCTGAGTGGATGCACCTGGTGGTCTTGTCAGCCCTGCCCGCCATCTTGACTTGGTGGCACTCATGTCTGCCTTGCGCCAGCAGAGGTCGCCCTGGCAGTTGGAGGGGTCTCGTCATGCTGCTGCTGGCTTGCCTTCACGCCTGCAAACTGTCTGATGGCCCCCCTGCTGAAGCCCTGCTGTATCCCTGCCCTGCAGGCCGCGGCATGGAGAACCACTCCGGTGAGCCCTGCTCTGCTCTGCGCTGCTCTGCCTGAGGCGTTCTGCTCAGGGCACGTGTGATACCCTGTCGCCTCAGTGCATAGTGGCTGCTGTGAGGCATGTTCGCTGGGTCCTGCCGGAGGCTTGTGCGGCGCGCCACCTGTCCTGTGCATTTTACTGCTTGGGGCTGCTTGGGGGGCTGCGCCTCTGCATCAACTGACATGTCTGGCTGCTGGGGGAGGTCTCGTTAGGCCAAGCATTGCAGCATTCGCTCCATCAACCCACTGTCAGCAGAGCACGCCATTGCTGTGGTCCAGCTGTGTGCTCACGCTTGACAGTTATCATTCGCCTGCCGTGCAGGCCGCAGCCTGCTGCAGAGTGCCGTCCCTGGCATGCCGGCGACTGAGGCCCCTGCCACCACCACCGCCCCTGTGGCCACCACTGCTGCGCCTGTGATCAGCACCGCTGCGCCTGTGGCCACCACCGCTGCGCCTGTGGCCACCACCGCTGCGCCTGTGATCAGCACCGCTGCGCCTGTGATCAGCACCGCTGCGCCTGTGATCACCACCGCTGCGCCTGTGATCACCACCGCTGCGCCTGCTACCACCGCTGTGCCTGCCACCACCACAGCCGCGCCTACCACGGCACCCGGCCATAGCGTGTCCACAGCAGCACCAACCACCACCGCCGCTGCACGTGAGTTGTTCTGCCCTGCCTGTGCATTTGTGCTCCTGCAGACTGGTGCCGTATAGCTCTTGCTTGTCAGGCTGCCTGACCACATAGGAGCGCACTTGCGTGTTGGCTCGAGGCAGCCCACCTGACGCCTGCTGTGCCCCTGCCTGCAGTCTCCCCCAGCTCCTCTGAGCCGGCCGCAGATGCTGTAGCCACTGCGATTGCGGAGTGCAATGGTCAGGCTGTGGCCGTCGCCCTGTCGACCGCCCAGGCAATCGGTGGGTCCCTGGCAAGTCATGTCAGCTCCCACAGAGTATGGTACCTGGCTAATGGCTGCTTCCCACTGCGCCCTCAAGGCGCTGCCAGCTTGCATGGCAACAGAGGATGTGTCATGCTGAGCCCTGATTTCTGCTCTGCAGGTCCCAATGCGACCGCCAAAGCAGTCTCCTCAGCCGTGGCCGACTGCGTCTCGCGCCCTGCCACGTCCAGTGCCACTGTCAACGTCATTGCACGTGAGTGCTGCTGTTGCTGCGTAGTGCCTGCTCTCTCCCTCACCTGTGCGCTGGTGGCTTTTGCTGCTGGCATACTGATCCCGAGCCTGCCCAAACGCCTGCAGAGGTGATCAACCAGGCGGCCACCACTGCATCAGCCAGCGGTGCAGCCACGGCGGTCACTGCCGCTCAGGCCCTAGCGTCCGCCAGTGCTGCGGCCAGTGCCACTGTGTTCACCACACCGATCAAGGCGCTCAGCGCTGTGGCTGCCCAGACCATTGTGCCCCAGTGCCCCGTTGTGGTCCTCACCTCAGCCGTCGTCGCAGCCCAGGGCATCGTGCAGGTGGGCGCCTCTGCAGGCATGCCGCCCCTCTGAGCTCTGTGGACATGTCCACAAGCACTCTGCTGATGCACCCCTCACATTTGTGCAGGCCAGCAATGTGACGGTGGGCGCCACTGCCCTGGCCACCTCCACCTCCCTGCAGCTGACTGCCAGCCTCATCAACAGCATCGGCTCAGACAAGCTGTGCTGCCTGGGGCAGGCCTTCGCTGCCATCGTGGACGCAGAGATCGCAAACGGGACTGTCGGGGTGAGGAACCAGTCCTGCGCCGGCCTGCCTGGCAACTCATGTTGCGCTTGGTTTGATTGAGCCTCTCCATCCGGCATGCAGCAAACTGCTGAGCACCCTTGTTGCCCGTCTTGCAGGCCCTGGACGCTGCCAGCGCCCTTGTCGACAACCTGTTCTCCCTGCCATACACCACAACCGTCAAGCAGCTGCTGCAGTGCTTCCTCTTTGCTCTCTGAGGAACCTGTGCAGGCACTTGATGCCGGTGACCTTTGCTTGATTTGTTTGAGCCTTTGACGTCATGACAGCACATGTTCCATATCCCCTATCAAGCCCCTGCTTTCATAGTCTGAACCCTGTTCCGTACATACTCCCCACTTTGTTCCTCGAGCAGTGCGTTGATTTGAACGTGTCAGCACATACTAACTGCACATTGCTCCCGTGTAAATATTTTTGCGATACCAACAGTGAGACACAGATGCCTTTGAGTTCTATATTCATATCTCTTATAAGCTTATGTCACATCTCTTTTAAGGCCGGGCATCAAGAAGAGAGCCTGTTGCGCAACAGATATGTGCAGCGCATGCACACCTCATGAGAGATGCTCGGCTTGAAGCTTTCCGAGCAGAACGGGACCACAGTGCAATCATGCTGCACCCGCAAGCTGACCTGTATACTTCTCAGACAAGTTCCTGCAGATGTTCACGCACTTCAGCCCACTTCGACTGTAAAACAAGAGCAAAGGCCGAATTGAGCAGCGCACAGGCCTTCTGGCCCACTACTTGGTGGTGCCACAACAAGCTGAGGGAGGTCCAGTGTGCTGCAGGCAGAAGGGGCGCTGCTGCACGGGCTGCAGCAGTGGAGGAGGTGGGCGCCGACGGGCACGATGGTACCCCAGACCCTGCAGCTGCAGAGGCGGAGGCAGATGCAGCACCCCCGCGGGACCGGCAGGCATGTCACAGCCAGCGGCAGTCTCCACAGCAGTCACTGGAGGAGCCGCCCTACAGGGCTGCCCTATGGGCCAAGCAGACTGGCTGCTGGGCACGACTTGACAGCCATCACGAGCTGGGATGCCGCCTCCCTGGACAGCTCTACCTCCTACTGCCAGGTCCCCCTGAGGCCCTGGCTCTGGGTCTGTCCTCCAAATACAGGCCTGGCAGAATCCAGCACCGTGTGGGCCTGCATCTGGTGAGATGCTTTGTACTGCGACATGGCTGCATGGCCCAGTTGCTTTGATGGGAATACATCCACTGTGCATGACATGAGCGCTTGAATCTGCTTTCTGAGAGGGTGCGCCGCAGCCCCCTGACCCATCTGCTGCAGTTGCACGGTCCTGAGGGACGTGCCTGGTGTGGTGCCAGCACACTGGCTACTGGGCAGCATAACGTTCCACAGGTTGTGGTAGCCTGGAAGACTCCATCCCAGGCGCCGAGGTCTGCAGTCACAAAGCATCCAGCATGAGAAGCATGAGGAGCATTTGGCCAACCGCCAGGAGTGCCTTAGCCAGCAGCAGATGGGTCAGGGGTGGGCTGCTAAAGCCGACAAGGACTGACGCACCTCTCTGCACGTCTAGGGGAAGGCAGCAGGCACCACCTGCGTCAGACCAGCACCAACCAATAGCAGTCACCTGCGCAGCTCATGTCACATGCGCAGCGCCAGCCCTGCATGCCCCTCAAGCCATGATGCATCACAGCTCAGTGCCAGCTAGATTTTGGCGCCCTGCACCACAAGGCACCAGCCTGGCAGTTGTCAGGTTGTTGGTCGACCTGGCTGGTCAAATCTGAGCATACCAGAGGCAGCCCTGCAGCAGCCACCTCGACACATTGCTCCCTACTGCCGCTTACCAGCCTTTCTGGGCCTCCAGCAGCCCCACTGCTTGATCCCAGCTGCATTGACCTGGTCCCACTGCTTGCCAGTGCACTTGCACTGCTACATGGCCATCCTGGCGGGGACCTGCCTCGCCGCCCCCCTCTTGGCCCCAGTTGAGCCTGTCTGCCTTGGTGTGCTCAATGGGTCATGCCAAGCCTCGCGCCAGCATGCTGGTGCTGTCAGTTGTGCCCTGCACAGGGTCGCGTCACTGTCAACACCAGCAACTGTTGCTGCCATTGAATCGCCTGCCTCAGTTTGCACAGTCCTTGAGGCCATGCGTATTGCACAGGGCTGCAGTCTTCAGCCATGACTCTGCAAGTGTCACACGCCCACATGGATTCACTCATTCTTCAAGTCTCAATGTGATGCTCAGCGGCAGTCTAGCAACCAAATCAGCAGTCAACCGCCTGGATTTTGTGGACTAGTGCCTAGGCCAGGAAAGCTAAGTTTCCTTGGAACACATGTGCTCCAAAACCCTCAAAGCGTCACCCTCATGCCATTTTGCCATAGACGTGGGCAAGTACCCACCTAGACAGGTCATGATATTGCAGAAACGCTTGCAAAATGGGCCACGCACCAGTCACTCACTGCAACTATCTGGTGCCAGCAGTCCCCAAGCACAGCCTTGGGGGAAAGACAAGCCGTCTCAGGTACTCTCCTGTGAACTGCATGCAGACAGCTGTCGTGCACTGACAACCAGATTTCAGGGTGACCTTCGACTTCCTCAATGAAGTCTTGCTCTTCAGCAGTGACCAGATCAGGGTCATCATGCTAGGAAGCTTTACAGATGGAGCTGGCTTTTTCAGCCTGCTCATTGCCAGTTATGCATCGAGCATCTTTGAAGGGAGTGTCCAGTCTGGGTTGCATGTGCGGGCTGTTCAAGGTCAAGTCAACTACAGCATCTGCTGCATAGCTGCAAGTGGCTGCCAAGCTGTGGTGGCAATCATAGAAAGCTGCATATGACTGCGCTGTCTGACGGCTCATTAGACCTGCGCCTGCAGTCAGGTCGAGAGCGCTTCAGGAGGAAGGAAGGAAAGCATGTGTCCCTGCCAGAGAAGTCTATCAATGCGCAGCTACCTAGCAGGAGCTCCTGAATCAGCTTGATTTTAGTCTGCCGCCGTGGCTTGTTCTCCATGGTGCACAATTTGCGCAGCTCCTCAACCCTGAGGTCTTTGTACCTCAAAGGTAGCGTCAGAAGGTTCTCAAGTTCTTGCACGGGGTCGTGAACATCTGGAGCAACATGGTGTTTGCCGCAGTAATACCCCAGCATTGGCTCTATCCTCTTCAGTCGCCTTCTGGACACATGCATTTCCCCTGCACACGCAGAGGCATTGTCGTCTTCACACCAGTTGCCCATCTGCAGGCTACACCAACACATGCATGACAGCTAGCCACGCACCTTCTGGGAATGGCTCTGGCTGAGGCGCTGGTTGCGGCAGCGGTGCAGGGGCAGGCGGGTAAGGCAGTGCATTATGATGGTCCTCACCAGCTGCAGCACAACAGCATCGTCTCATGGGAGGACAAGCAAGATGCTCAGAAGACAGGAAGCCAGCACACCTCTCTGTAGCACGTGTTGCAGCAGCTCTGGCTTCGTGAATTTGGCAAAACCGGTTGGCTTTGGCCAGTGCGCCTTCCCAAATCAGCCGGAGGTCATCCCTGCTCAGCCTCCCATAGGACATGCCCACTTCTGCCAGTCTGTCCATCAGCCATCTTTTGGGCCTGCGGTCCGGAACGGTGAGGTTCCCTCCATAACAGAATGTGTTGCAGGTCGATGTTTTTGAGGGGACTCCAGATGCTCTCATCCACAACGCTGTCCCCTGTGAGCATATTGGCCAGAGCAAACGAAATTGTAACTTACAATGCCCATGTCGCACATGAGTAAGGCCCTACTTCTCTGGCCAGTGACTCAGGCCTCCTCTTGGCTTGTTGCCAGGGCCTGACCAGTGGAAGTGATGAATGTGGTTCACTCTGATTGCCAACATGTCAAGATGCAAAGATCCCCTTGCAATACCACATCGTCAAAGTCCAACTTTCAGGCCAAGTCAGGGAGGGCAACCCTTGAGAGGGGGCTGCCAGCGATGCATTAAGGCCTCTCCAGCTGCAAAGTCAGCCACCCACCAGTCACCAGTGCAGCTGCGTCCAGGTCCTGCCCAGTGCAAAAGGTGCTGGGAGCTCTGGTAGGCAGATGCAGCTTTCACCCAGAGCACCTGCTGCCACCTGCAGGAGCAACTGGCCACGCAGATCGTCTGCCAGGCAGCACAGGCATCCATGGAGGGGACTAGCCATCTGCAGGTGCTTGACTGCCCCTGTGTATCTTGGGATAGATCGAGCTCAGCTTGGTTCAATACAGCTGCAGGTGGTGGCAGGCCAGCAGCATTGCAGGCCTGACAGGCTGCGGTGGTGTGTGCCAGGCCAGCAGCATTGCAGGCCTGGCAGGCTGCAGTGGTGTGTGCCGTGGTGACCTGGTAGAAAGGGTTTACCGCGGCGAGCGCTTGCTTGCCCTAGATCCATATTTGCCTTGTGCTGAGCATCCTCTTGCATGATGAGTTCATAAAGCCTTTGAGAGGCCTTCATCAGTAACAGCTCTGGCGGCAGGCTCACTTAGTAGTGCTGGAGCTGGGTGCGAACAGCAGCCCCACCGGCAGGCGGACGTGTGCGGCGCAAGCTGCTGTGCACGGCAGCCAGCCACAAGGGGCACGCCAGCGGGCTGCAGAAGCCATGAGGCAGCAGACTTGTGCGCACGGCGAGGCAGCAGACATGACACGTTGGCATGCTTTGTATGCTTCAGGCATGTTGCCTTGCTCTGCAGTAGCAGAAGGATGCGGCAAGGTCCAGTGTGCGCAAGGTGAGGCAGCGACATGTCAACAGGGAGTACAGACTGTGCTGCTTCACTGTGTGAATCACGCTGCTGTTGGCAGACTTCACTCAGGGGCAGCAAGGGCCCAGATAACAGAAGCTGCACTGGCGAGATGGCAGCAAGGTTCTCAGGCATATTCTCGTGGTGCTTCTGAGCCCTCTTTTGGTACAGGAGCGGGGACATCAGCACCAGTGCCAGACTTTCAAATCTTGCTGCAGCCGCCCGTGTTGGCAAGCTGATGCTGCAGCTGTGCCCCAGGGTAGCACCAACATCTGGTGGAGGCTGACCAGCTCAGCAGCAATAGTTGGCATGATATGCAAGGTTGGCAACATCCTCCACTGGCAGCAGCAGCCAAGGGAGCTGGGCAGCACCTGCTGCGCATGGGGGGCACTGGCATGCCTGTGAGGCATGCGAGATGAAGCTTCAGAGCAGCCAGTCAGCACGTCAGCCTCCCGCATCTACCATACCGCTGTATTGCGGACAGGTGTCTCAATGTAAAGCTAGCAATGATGAACAACCTCAGCTTTCTTTTTGCAGGCTCAGCCCTAGCACTGGGCCCTTTTGCACCAAGGTTACTGGCAACTGTGTGTGAGTGCATGCCAGTCACTCGCTGTGCTCCATTTACGGCAATATTGCTGTCAGCTGCGCATGGCCAGCCTTGAGGGATCCCCTCAGCAAGCCTCTCTGGAAAGATGTCAATGTTTTGAAGGACGACATTGGATGTTCAAATTCACAGCCAGCCTTTCTCAACGGAATGTTGTCTGCACCAGGGACCAGATCAGGCAACTCCTCAACATGCCATCTTCACATGAGCTCCTCGAGGAATATCATTCAAGGAGCTCCTTGGTCCTCGTATCTGCTCTGTGTGTCTGTGCATCAGGGATCTCGTCAGCAGGTTTTTAGTCTGTGCAGTTACGGCAATGTATTGATCAATGAGAGCATCATGGCATGAGCTGCAATGCTGCAAGTGGTTGCCATGGGAATCTGTGTGGGGCTGCAATGCTAGATGGTTCATCAGTCTCGAGGGCCTAGTCAAGAGAAGAGGGCTCCTGAAGGAAAGAAGTGTGTGATCAGCAACCAATATTAACATTAATGTCTAGACACCAGCATGCATGTCCTCTGCATGTCTGATCATCCCACCTCTCGACCATCTGCATACACAACAACACATGCAGTCACGCGCCTCCGCGGCTGGTCAAGGTTCACCAGCTGCAGCACAGTAAGTTTGTCTTATGAAAGGACCAGCAAAACGCTGATAAGCTTAAGATGGGAAGTGAGCACACCTCTTGCTAACAGATGTTGCAGCAGCTCTGCCCTGGTGAACCTGCTGAAGCCTTGAGGCCTGGGCCAGTGCTCATTCTCCCATATTTGCCTGAGTTCATACATGCGCAGCTGCCCATAACAGATAGGCTCATGCCTGAGCGTGTCCTGTAACCAATCTCTGAAACTGTTGTTCGGAACGTCGATGCCTGCCCTGTCCAGAACCTCTTGCATGTCAATCTTGGTCAAAGCTTTCCAGAACCTTCCAGCCACAGCACTGTTTGCTGTGAGCGTCCCGTTGGCTGGTAGCAACAACGGCTGCAAGGGTGCAGGCTGGTTGGACACCTCCAGTGCGGTTTCAGCTGCATGCAGACCACAACACATCGTCTCACGGGGGACACAACAAGAGGCTCAGCACACAAAGAAGGCAGCACATCTTTTGGAAGCAAATGCTGCAGCAGTTCTTCCCCAGTGAACTCGAGAAAACCAGGTGGCTTTGGCCACTGCTCCCTTTCCCAGATTTGTCTGAGGTCATCCAGGTGCAGCCTCCCAAAAGGAATCTGCTCTGCTTTGAGCCTGTCCAGCAGCCATGACATGGGCCGTTGGCCCACGACGATGCCCGCTTTCGATTCCAGAATGGCTGCAAGCAGAGAGAGTGGACAAAGTGCTGCCAGAATCTCTCATCCACAATGCTGTTCTCTGTGAGCGGCATGCTGGCTCCGTTGGCCCCGTTCAAGAAAGCTTGTGACCTACACAGGCCCAACTGTGACTCAGGCCACATCGATGCCCATTCCCGGAAGCCTGGCCTGAAAAGCTGCGTCCCCGGATTCACTTCAAGTCACGCAACCTTGTCAGTCAATACAATGACTGACTGCAGTCCTGTCTCCGGATAGCCGACGCCAACAGTCTTGTCCCTTATAAGCAAGTTTGCAGCAGCAAGACATTGGGTGACTGCAAATGACTGACTAGGCAGATTGCGGTTGCCAGTCTACTGAGACTAAGGTGATGGCTTTGCTTGCATGAAGAGCACCTCTGATGCCTTCGTCTTGAAGCAGAAGCCAAGCTTCTGATTTGCATCAGGTCCCACAGCTTCCAATGCAGCTCACCAGCGGGTTTAAATCACAGGACTCCCTGGGAGGGCACATGAGTTGTGACACATGGCAATCTGTTGTGTGCAGATTGCACGAGGATAAGCAGAGTCAGCTTGGCAAACCTTCTCAACCTGTGTGTCAATCTGCTCCCAGCAGACAACAGTGCACTGCATTGCCATCTGACGTGTGTCCAGCTTGACTTGCCATTGCTTTCACTCCATAGAAAGTGTCAGTATGTACAGCAAAAGTTCAGCAGGCAGCAAGGCTCTCAGGGCAATGTAGGCATGCGTCAGCCTGTCAGCAGAGGTGCAGGCAATGGCACGGGCTTCTTCTGGCAGGGGTGCACCATGTTGCGCAAGCCACAGCAGGGTGCTGGGCTTGGCTTCAATGAGCCAAGATGCAGCAGTATCAGTAAGCTCGTCAAGGCTCCACCATGGACAGGCGGGTTGCTGCTGCCGTGCCCATTTCAAGATATCAAGGTGGTCATTGAAAGCTGCACACAAAGTTGTGTCACCAGACCAGGGGCAGTTGTTCTCATGGGCCCACTTTAGCACTGCCAGGTGGCCTCTACCAGCGGCTTTTGTGCAGGTCTTGTCATCCCAGCTGCAGCCACTGTGTCGTGCCCACTGCAGGACTGCCAGGTGGCCCCCTGCAGCTGCGTAGGCACAGACGTGCTGATTCCACTTGCAGCCATTGTGTCGCGCCCACTGCAGAACTGCCAGGTGGCCCCCAAAGGCTGCGCCTTGGCACGTGCCTTCATCCCATCTGCAGCCGCTCTGGCGGGCCCACTGTAGCACTGCCAGGTGGCCACCTGCAGCTGCGCTGGTGCAGGTCCCCTCAGCCCAGCTGCAGCCATGCTGTCGTGCCCACTGCAGGACTGCCAGGTGGCCTCCTTGAGCTGCGTTGGCGCAGGTCTCCCGACCCCAACTGCAGCCATTCTGTCGCGCCCACTGCAGGACTGCCAGGTGGCCACCTGCAGCTGCGCTGGCGCAGGTCCACTCATTCCAGCTGCAGCCATGGTGTCGTGCCCACTGCAGGACTGCCAGATGGCCTCCTTGAGCTGCTTGGGCACAGGTGTCACCAGCCCAACTGCAGCCATGCTGTCGCGCCCACTGCAGGACTGCAAGGTGGCCCGCTCTGGCTGCGCATGAGCACGTGCGCTGATCCCAGGAGCAGCCACTCTGCTGGAGCCATCGCAGCAATGCTAGGTGGCCTCCAGCAGCTGCTGCAGCACACAATGTCTCTGGCCATGACTGGTGCAGGGAGGGATGATCTGCACCTTTGCCCCACGCATGGGCACGCCAAGAGTACCCAGCTTGCTGCCAGGCTGCTTGCAGCGCCTGCAGGTCTCCCTGTGCAGCGGCTTGGAGGTGCCTGCAGGGAAGGTACCTGTCAAGACCTACGTTCGGGCCTTGCAGCCACTGACCCTGCTAATGCATCAAGGACCTCACTTGTCAGGTGTTGTCGCCCCCCTGCTATGTGCTCCTGCTCCTTCACCCCACACATCACTCATTGGTGCATTCTGGCACCAATGTGGCTGGGCGGCCTCTGACTCATGCAGTTCCTGCCGTGCGCCCTGCAGCCTGGTCAGGCGGGGGGGTGTGTGGCTGAGTCACTCTGGACTCTGACTCCTGAGTTGAACCCTGCAGGGTTTCTGCACAGTATGAGGGCATTGCTGTACATGGTGCATGGGCGGATCCAAGAGAGCGCGCTGCCGCCGCTACAGGAGCAGGGCTTCCGGCTCACGGCCCTGTGCTTGCTCAGCGTCGTGCTGCTGCGCGGCCTCCTGGTGAGCTGTGCTGGTGTCTTCTCAGGGCAGGAGAGGGAGGTCTGCAGACCCAGGTCCAGGGCTGACAGCCATGCGCCTGCTCAGCCAGGGTCTACTGCGCGCCCCCTGGCGCTGAGGGTCCGCTGTCTCTTCGCACAGTTTGTGCTCGAGCAAGTGTTGCCTCATAGGCAGCGAGGCCACAGCAACCATGTTCAACCTTGGGTACAGCCAGTTGCCGAGCTCCTGTTGTGTCATGCTGTTGTGTTGGCTGCAGGTTGTGTCTGCTGCACCTCGTGCTCAGTCATAAGGGGATGTTGCTGAGTGTGAAGTCATCTGGTGTATCCTGCAGGCGACTCGCCACCTGCTGAAGGCGTGCCGTATGGGGCTGACCGACCTGCTCCCTGAGGAGGTGCAGACGGCAATCAAGGGTGGGTATTTGATGCCTGGCGGCGGTGGGGCCAGCGCAGGGGGCAGCAGTGCGGGGTGCAAAGCACAGGACGGGTCACGTTTTCTTGTTGCTACTGCTTTGCATGCAGAGCAAAGGATGCACGGTCACGCAAGTTAGAAACAGTTAGTCATTACATAACCTTTCTTAACCCAGTGAAGCCGCGGCAGGCTCGTGCAGCGGGGCACGCCGAGTTGACGGCGCAGCATGCACATGACCACCCAGACATCGTGCTGTCGGGGTTATGCAGGATGATCAGGCGCGCCTGCTGTCCGCACAGCGAAGTGAGTCTGCGCTCGTTGGACAGGCACCTTCCCTGGGCCCGCATCTGGGGCGTGCAGGAGGAGCAAGTTTTGTGGATGAATGGGAGTGCACTTGTTGGCAGCATCAGCGCTGCAGGCAGTTTCCTGTGTAGGAAAGTGCTGGAACTGGCCTGCCAACCTCACCCTCGGCGGTGCACTGTCTGTATGCAGCCCACTGCTGGCAGGCCTGCTGTCCTCTGCTGAGCGCTGCTGCGCAAGTCCAGCCAGGTCGCAGCATGTTCCTTGCCCTTAGTTGCTGACAAACCCAACATGTCCCCTGTGAGCATGCAACTGCTGATGACTGACCGTGCCCACCCCCAGCCCCCGACAATCTGCTGTGGACCTGCTGCAAGGCTTTGTGTGCTGCCTGCAGGCATGCAAGTGCTGCTGGATACCACAGCCACCAATGTGCTGGAGCTGTGCGCGTTCCGGGAGAAGGCTGCACAGAAGGGGGATGCAGCTGCTGAGGCAGCTGGCTCCCTCATGCTCTTCTTGAACTTGGACTGCATTGTGGACTTCAGGTACATTGTGGTCCTGCTGCCATGTCATATGCAGTTGTGAGTGCACTTTGCGTTGCAGTGCAGATTCAGCTCTGCAGATGCTGGCAGTGCTTCAGCTGCTCTACATACATTGGTGGCAGGCTGAAGTTGCATGCTTTGGCTCTTTGCATCTGCCAGCCTACTGAGCTGACCGCTGACCTGGCCAAGGCCCTGCGATGGTGCAGGCGCATCCTTCAGATTGGGTTCAGTCTTGGACTCTGTCAAGAATGTTTAGATCTAGAGAAGGTGTCAGCATCCCCCCGCCCCCCCCCCATCCCCCCCTCTTCCCCCCCTTGCTGGTACCCCGGCCCCGCACTCAACGTCTTTTTAGAACAGAATGCACGCAGCCTGACCCTGAGATACGACTCTGCGTGCAGCAGGCCATCCAACACATGCTACCCTGGCATCAATACATGGCGCCACCCATAGCTGAACCCTCTTCCGTGCATTTGGCCATCCAATTCACCCATTGTGCCCTGTGGAGGCCCCACAGTTGCTGAACAGCACACCACTGTGTGGCTGCCCAGACCATTGTGCCCCAGTGCCCCGTTGTGGTCCTCACCTCAGCTGTCGTCGCAGCTCAGGGCATCGTGCAGGTGGGCGCCTCTGCAGGCATGCCGCCCCTCTCAGAGATTCTGGCGGCCTGTGCCCTGTGGAAGTCTGCCTTCCAAGCTCTGAGAATTTGCCCAGCGCATGCTGCACTTCATTCATTGACAGGCCTGGCCACGTTCATGCAGGCCAGCAACGTGACGGTGGGCTCCGTTGCCCTGGCCACCTCCACCTCCCTGCAGCTGACGGCTACCCTGGTCAACAGCATCAGCTCAGACAAGCTGTGCTGCCTGGGGCAGGCCTTCGCTGCCATTATCGACGCGCAGATTGCAAACGGCAGCGTCGGGGTGAGAGTTCGGTCTTTCCTGCGACTTGCTCTCGAGTGCTGTGCTGATGCAGCCTGCGCTGATGCTGCCTTGCATGGGCTGGGTTGAGCATGTGATGCCTGCACAGGCAGGTGCAGCAGTTGCGTTGTGCCCTGCTGAGCATTCATGAGTACAGCACCCTTGAGCACTCCTGCTGAGCAGTTGCCTCTTCTCTGCATGCAGGCCCTGGACGCTGCCAGCGCCCTTGTCGACAACCTGTTCTCCCTGCCATACACCACAACCGTCAAGCAGCTGCTGCAGTGCTTCCTCTTTGCTCTCTGAGGAACCTGTGCAGGCACTTGATGCCAGTGACCTTTGATTGATTTGTTTGAGCCTTTGACTCCATGTTGCACTCCATGTTGCAATCTCCTAAATCTACCCCTGCTTTTGACCTGAACCCTGTTGCGTACATACTCCCCACTTTGTCCTTAAACATTGTGTTGATATGATCTGTGTCCAGCTCCCGTGTCAATATTGTTGCAACTATAGTGACTCACAAACGCCTTTGGATTTGTTCACATTGCCTATGTCACATCTTCCAAAGGCGTGTCAGGGCACGGCCCACCAGGCCTCAAAGAGCCTGTGCAACAGCTATGTGCATGCGCATGCACACCTCATAAGAGACGTCTCGAAGTTTTCCGAGCAGAGCTGGATCGCAGTGCAATTATGCTGCACCTGCAAGCTGACCTGTATACTTCTCAGACAAGTTCCTGCAGATGTTCACGCACTTCAGCCCACTTCGCCTGTAAAACAAGAGCAAAGGCCGAATTAAGCAGCGCACAGGCCCTCTGGCCCACTACTTGGTGGTGCCACAACAAGCTGAGGGAGGTCCAGTGTGCTGCAGGCAGAAGGGGCGCTGCTGCACGGGCTGCAGCAGTGGAGGAGGTGGGCGCCGACGGGCACGATGGTACCCCAGACCCTGCAGCTGCAGAGGCGGAGGCAGATGCGGCACCCCCACGGGACCGGCAGGCATGCCACAGCCAGCGGCAGTCTCCACAGCAGTCACTGGAGGAGCCGCCCTACAGGGCTGCCCTATGGCCAAGCAGACTGGCTGCCGGGCACGACTTGACAGCCATCACGAGCTGGGATGCCGCCTCCCTGGACAGCTCTACCTCCTACTGCCAGGTCCCCCTGAGGCCCTGGCTCTGGGTCTGTCCTCCAAATACAGGCCTGGCAGAATCCAGCACCGTGTGGGCCTGCATCTGGTGAGATGCTTTGTACTGCGACATGGCCGTATGGCCCAGTTGCTTTGATTGGAATACATCCACTGTGCATGACATGAGCGCTTGAATCTGCTGGGGTTTCTGAGAGGGTGCGCCGCAGCCCCCTGACCCATCTGCTGCAGTTGCACGGTCCTGAGGGACGTGCCTGGTGTGGTGCCAGCACACTGGCTACCGGGCAGCATGACGTTCCACAGGTTGTGGTAGCCTGGAAGACTCCATCCCAGGCGCCGAGGTCTGCAGTCACAAAGCATCCAGCATGAGAAGCATGAGGAGCATTTGGCCAACCGCCAGGAGTGCCTTAGCCAGCAGCAGATGGGTCAGGGGTGGGCTGCTAAAGCCGACAAGGACTGACGCACCTCTCTGCACGTCTAGGGGAAGGCAGCAGGCACCACCTGTGTCAGACCAGCACCAACCAATGGCAGTCACCTGCGCAGCTCATGTCACATGCGCAGCGTCAGCCCTGCATGCCCCTCAAGCCATGATGCATCACGGCTCAGTGCCAGCTAGGTTTTGGCGCCCTGCACCACAAGGCACCAGCCTGGCAGTTGTCAGGTTGTTGGCGACCTGGCTGGTCAAATCTGGGCATACCAGAGGCAGCCCTGCAGCAGCCACCTCGACACATTGCTCCCTACTGCCGCTTACCAGCCTTTCTGGGCCTCCAGCAGCCCCACTGCTTGATCCCAGCTGCATTGACCTGGTCCCACTGCTTGCCAGTGCACTTGCACTGCTACATGGCCATCCTGGCGGGGACCTGCCTCGCCGCCCCCCCTCTTGGCCCCAGTTGAGCCTGTCTGCCTTGGTGTGCTCAATGCGTCATGCCAAGCCTCGCGCCAGCAGGCTGGTGCTGTCAGTTGTGCCCTGCACAGGGTCGCATCACTGTCAACACCAGCAACTGTTGCTGCTGTTGAATCGCCTGCCTCAATTTGCACAGTCCTTGAGGCCATGCGTGTTGCACAGGGCTGCAGGCTTCAGCCATGACTCTGCAAGTGTCACATGCCCACATGGATTCACTTAATCTTCAAGTCTCAATGTGATGCTCAGCGGCAGTCCAGCAACCAAATCAGCAGTCAACCGCCTGGGATTCTGTGGACTGGTGCCTAGGCCAGGAAAGCTAGTTTTCCTTGGAACACATGTGCTCCAAAACCCTCAAAGCGTCACCCTCATGCCATTTTGCCATAGACGTGGGCAAGTAGCCACCTAGACGGGTCATGATATTGCAGAAACGCTTGCAAAATGGGCCACGCACCAGTCACTCACTGAAACTATCTGGTGCCAGCAGTCCCCAAGCACAGCTTTGGGGGAAAGACAAGCCGTCTTAGGTACTCTCCTGTAAACTGCATGCAGACAGCTGTCGTGCAATGACAACTAGATTTCAGGGTGACCTTCGACTTCCTTAATGAAGTCTTACACTTCAGCAGTGACCAGGTCAGGGTCATCATTCTAGCTTTACAGATGGAGCTGGCGTTTCCAGCCTGCTCATTGGCAATTAAGCATCGAGCATCTTTGAAGGGAGTGTCCAGTCTGGGTTGCATGTGCGGGCTGTTCAAGGTCAAGTCAACTACAAGATCTGCTGCATTGCTGCAAGTGGCTACCAAGCTGTGGTGGCAATCCTAGAAAGCTGCATATGACTGCGCTGTCTGACGGCTCATCAGACCTGTGCGCCTGCAGTCAAGTCGAGAGCGCTTCAGGAGGACAAAAGCATGTGTCCCTGCCAGAGACGTCACTCAATGCGCAGATACCTAGCAGGAGCTCTTGAATCAGCTTGGTTTTAGTCTGCCGCCGTGGCTTGTTCTCCATGGTGCACAGTTTGCGCAGCTCCTCAACCCTGAGGTCTTTGTACCTCAAAGGTAGCGTCAGAAGGTTCTCAATCTCTTGCACGGGGTCGTGAACATCTGGAGCAACATGGTGTTTGCCGCAGTAATACCCCAGCATTGGCTCTATCCTCACCAGCCGCTTCCTGGACACATGCATTTCCCCTGCACACGCAGAGGCATTGTCGTCTTCACGGCAGTCGCCCATCTGCAGGCTACACCAACACATGCATGACAGCTGGTCATGACGTGATCACGCACCTCCTGCAAATCCGTTTTGCTGCTGCAGCTGAGCAGCTGCGTTTTGCGCTGGTGGCGGCAGGGGTGCAGGTGCAGGCTGGTTGCGCTCCCCCAGTGCATCACCAGCTGCACCACATGAACATTGTGTCATGGAAGGACCAGCAAGATGCCCAGGGGGACAGACAGCCAGCACACCTCTCTGTAGCACATGTTGCAGCAGCTCTGCCTTTCTGAAACTGCGGAAGCCGCGTGGCCTTGGCCAGTCCTCCTCTGCCCAGATTTGCTCGAGGTCGACCATGCGCAGCTGCCCATAAGACAATTGCACTTCCCCGAGCTTGCTAAGCAGCCATGCTCTGGACTTCTTGCTCGGAACGTAGATGCGCGCCAACTGTTCCAGAATGTCTTCTATCTCCCAATTGACGAAGTGCTTCCAGAACTTCTCATGAACAATGCTGTCCTCTGTGAGCGGCATGTTGGGCCAGCAACGAGATTGTGACCTACAAAGCCCATGTCCCACCTGAGTAAGGCCCAACATTTTTCTGGCTCGCTAGTGACTCAGGCCTCTTCAAGGCGTGCTGCCCGACCAGTGGCATTGCCTGCAGAGCTGCTGCTGTGACCAAGCTGGATCTGCAGCCAGGTCGATGAACTCTTCCAACGAGTGCAGTTCAGTCCATCTTCAAGATGCCATAGCAGACAATCCCCCTGCTCAAGTAAAGTACAAATGATGCCTGGTTCCAGGCCATGACAGGGAGGGCAAGCCCTCAAGGGGCGTCTGCCGCTGCAAAGTCAGCCATGTATACTGCACCCACCCATCACATTGCAGCTTCTTCCAGGTCCTGCCCAGTGCAAGAGGAGCTGGGAGCTCTGGAAGGCAGATGCAGCATTCGTCGACAGCATCTGCTGCCACCTGTAGGCACAGCTGGCCAAAGCAAACAGTCTGGCAGGCAGCACAGGCGTCCACAGAGCAGACCAGCCTTTTGAAGGTGGATGACCGTCACAAGCTCCCTGCAGCTGCAGCTGGTGGCAGAGCAGCAGCATTGCAGGCCAGGCAGGCTGGAGACGGTGTGCCAGGGCAACCAGGCCGGAACGGTCTCTTGGCACACCACCTCCAGCCTGCTGGACCTGCAAGCAGTGTTACGTGCTTATGAGTTCAAGTATGCTGTCTCATGCCCTGTGGTGACCATCCTCCTGCATCGTGGTCACATGAGACCTTCAGAGAGGCATTCACTAGCATCAGCTCTGGCTGCAGGCTGTGCCAAAGGTGTTGTCCATGAGGATCATGGTGCAGCTGCAGCTGACAGACAGGGTGTGAACAGCAGCCTCATAGGCATGTGTGAACTGGGGCTTTGACGCAAGCTGCTGGGCAGGGCAGCCAGCCATGCTGGGAATGCCAGTGAACTCTAAGGCCTGGAGGTATCAGGAGTCTGCGCCCAGTGAAACAGCCAGCATATCAACATGGCATGCCTACTGCACTTCAACAGTATGCATATGTCCAGCAGCAGCAGCAGGGTGTAGCAGGAATTGAAAAGGGGCCTATGCGCAAGGTGAGACATCCAAAGAGCCCTTGAATGCAGTTCTGGGAGAGCCAAAGCACTTGTGCCATACTGGGAGGGTGAAGTTACCAAGGACCCTAGGTGCAGCAGACGCAACCATTGGTTTCCCTGGGGACCTTCTTTCATCACAGTTTGAATTCAGCATATCCCTTGAGACGCATAGGGCAAGTCATGGCCATGGCTTTGGACTGAAGTGTTTCACGTCTTGCTGTCCAAGAGCTTGCACAACTGACCTCAACAATGAAATGACTGTGGTAGTGTTGAAGACGCGCCACCAAATCATGGCATGAACATCATGCATGACATGCGTTCCAGGGAATGGTTTGGCAATCATAGTGTTGCCACAACACAAGACATGAAGCAGTGTGTGACCCCGCTACAGGCCAGCTCCCTGTGCAGAAATTGCTTCTGAAAAGGGTCACTGATGGAAAGTCTCTGGCTGCCGCCTGGAGCTTGGGCTGGATGCCAGCTTTGTCCGCAGCCGAGTCGCAAACTCGGAGGTTTCGGAGGCCTTCAAGTCCTGGCTTTGCAGCTGCAGCAGGTGCAAGTAACACAGTGAGAGCAAGACAGTAAGGTGTGGGCACCAGCAACCATGCAGACATTGCTCAAGATGCATGGGCAAGGGCAGGAGGGCAGCCAGAGTGGCCTGGTTCTGCAGGCTCAATGTCACCGCTTTGGCGCAAAGGCTGAGCTCAGACACACCCCAAGCGACAGTGTGCTCCCTGAAGTGGCCTCACCCATGTCTTGGTGGGGGTGAACCACCCGGAGAGGCGCCCCACAATGGGCTCAAATACACCGCGCAGCTTCTCAGGAGCATCCTCAGCCTGCACCCAGGAAGGTGGTGTGAGAGCGCAGCTGCCAGTCCTCATCTTGCCTACTTCAGGCGCTTGAGCGGGTGGCAGCCAAGGACAGCGTTTATGCAGAGGCGTGGGCTTGCCACTGAATGACAGCAAAATAGCACAGGGACGACAGCCTGAAATCTGAACGACCTTCACAGCATGGCCCGCCCAGGCTTGACTCTAGCAGCAGGCGCAGATGCTCAGCCGCATATGATGCTGACCCGAGCGGCTGGCATGCCCCAACGCAGGGCAGAGCCCTGCTATGCCTCATCAAACAGCACTGCTCACGGTCTTGATGTCCAGGCTGCGTGCAGTGCTGGCGAAGACGGCCGCGGTGCCCCAGACGGCCAGAATCGTCCCCCACAGCATCGCCCGCCCGGGGGTGAACTCTGGAAGCAGGCGCATGCCGCGCACGAGGGGCGTCTCCAGCGCGGCCCGCTGCAGCTTCTCGGCGCGCAGGCGCTCGTAGAAGGTGGGCGGGTTGTGGGGGGTCTGGGCCAGCTTCTTGCCGTCGGCCACGCTGAAGATGGAGGCGTCGTCCACCGTCCACCTGCAGGGGAGGGTCCGCAGGTGATGAGGTCCCAACAAAGGGCGACGCTGTCAGCCAATGCTGGAAAGTCCTGGATGGGGGCAGTGATGACGACGAGCGCAGGAGATGGAGACAGGGAAGACTCTGCAGCGGCCACCTGGAGGGAGCAGGCGCAGTGATGAAGCCATGTCCAGCGGACAGATGTATTGGGCAGCTTGAAATTTGGGTTGTTGGGTATGGGCATTGCTGCATGACGAGGCCACCTGCAGGGACTCATGTCCAGGTGCTGCAGGAGATGGCATGGCGGGAGGGGGCGGAGCAGCAGAGAGAGTGGGGACGTGTACTTCGTCACCTGCAGGGCTTGGTCCTGCACAGCAGCAGTCATGTCGTTTTTTGTCTGCTGAGCTTGCCAGCTTCGTGTTGTGAGGCACTGAGGCACAGACAGCAGAGCCTCAGGGGCGATGCCAGCCTCAATTTGGCTCGCCATCAGAACTGGATTTGCATGGGCAGTGTCCCATTCTTCCAAGGTGCAACCAAACCACCCCTGTTGAGGTGCAGGTGATGCAGCCTGCCCCTGACTTAGGCGGCTCCGCAGGCACCAATCTGCAAACAAGAAAACTAGCCTGCATGTGCTGTCGCATGAGATGGCAGCTTCACCAGCTTTGCCTTGCACTGTTCAGCCTGGGCGCATGGAGGGGTGCATTTCCCTATAGAATGGTGACATAGGCCAGCTGGAGTAGCAGGAGACTCCCAGCCCAGACCTGCTGTTCTGTTTGCTGTTGCTCGCAGGTCACAAGTGCTGTGTGGAAACAGGTGGGCATGCTTTGGCATGATATTACTGTTCCAAGCGCTGTGAACAAAGCGCAGCAGTACCAACCTGGCCCGCCCAAAGCTGATGGGCGTCCCCAGCGTGGACCAGGAAACCTGCTGCCGGGGCACTGCAGCATGCAGATGAGGCATCAGCTGCAGCAGTGATTTGAAAGCCATGCTTGTGCGGAGCCAGTGGGCCAAAAGAAACTTCGTCAAGAGCAGCTTCAGCTATGGGGAGCAGCTCTGGGCTCCTCGCATGCAGAGGTTGTGCGGCACGAGCAGCAGGCATCGCACTGCAACAGGTGGTATGCCCAGCGAAGTGTACCTGGCAGGACGCCTGGGACGTGATTGTACACCACGCCCTGCCTGCAGCACACGCTCGCACCACTTAGCGCAGAGGCTGTGCCTGCACGAAACTGTGCAGGAACGGCAGCAAAGCCCTGCTGTGCTTGCCTGCCCCTGTTCACTGTGGTCGGCAGATTGTGCATGGAGGGATTGTTGTCTTCGTGGCTGGTGCCAGGGACGCGACTGCTCCTGCCGTGAGCCTCATCCAGGGCCTTGAGAGCATCTGATGGCAGCTTGCCCTCCTCGATGAGCTTCTCGACTGCCTTCCTTGTGGCCAGGACCTCCTCTTCCCTAAAGTACTTGCCCTCGAGGGCTGCTAGCCTGCCTGGGAAAGACATCTTGGTGCTATAGTATTAGGTTGCACAAGCTGATGCTGCTCATTTCAGCTCCGTGTGCTGAAGCCCTGCAGCTTGGCTCTTAGAGCCCATGCACGACTCTCTCAGGAAAGAAAGTCAAGCAGTGAAATAGGTCACAAGCGTGAGAAAACCGTCGCAGGTGCCTCAACTCAAGCTTTCGTGCTTTAATCGGCTGCTCCTCCTCGTGAGTGAGCGCCTCAAGCCTTCCAGCCCTCACATCCACAAGGTAGGCGTGGTGGGTCTTGATGCAAGCATGGTGGGCGGGCCAGTCTGCTGCCCTGCAGCCGCTTCCTTGGCCCTCTAGGCACGCCACTGGATGCACAACCGCATCGCTGCGGCGCCTGACCGGTGCCCTCACTGACGTCAGGCTTTTTCGGCTGGCTGCAGCAACCTTAAGCAATATCATGTCTAGCTCATACGCCATGATGTCCCTGTCCCTCCTGGGCCTCACCTGCCTGGCAGGCGCAGGCGTTGGAGTCGGTGAGTTGCCCTAGCGCTGCAGGTGCCCTGTACATGCAGCCTGCCTACAGGCAGCCTATGAGGCAAACCCAGCACGCGTCAGGGCAGCTATGGACGTGTACGCAATGCAGCTTTGGAGGGCATGTGTCATCATGCTGAAAGCCTGGCTGTAACCAATTGATCTGTCTATGACATGCGTGCAGGCTCAGGCGTGGCCATGATGTACCAGCAGATGGCTGCTGAGGAGCAGCAGAAGGTGTCTGGCGCAGCAGCAGCCCACTCAGTGAAGGAGCCCAAGGTATCCCTGGCCAGCCGCGGCTTCGCAGCCACTGGCGCCAACAAGCAGTAGACTTTGCCACCTTTATGGAAAATCAGCGCAGGCACGCTGAGAAAGTTTTGGGTGCGTCAGAAGCCTGCTCATGACTGTTGAAGCCAGGAAACACCGTGAGACTTTTCGCTGAGAGACAACTGCTGTGTGTGTGTGTAAGATGCTGCCTGTTGAATTGCTCCTTACTGAACTACTGGTCGCGATGTCACTGATCTGCTTGGGAAATGCTGAGTTGTTGGAGGGGGGGGGACAGAAGCAGGGGTGAGAGCTCTAGAACGGGGCTGGGTGTACAAGTGTATTGCAATGAGAAGTGGCCACCTTGCTATGTGACTCCTCACGAAGCACAGTGGCAGCTGTGTGACTGTCAAGGATGGCTGGTTTGGAACGCTGTGCCAGGGAAGGGTGGCCGCTGGTACCCATCGTCCCCCAGATCTGTACAGCAGATGGCATGACATCATCAGCTGAGCTGTAAAGTGCTGCAACTAGCTGCCAGCCGTGCCCCCACGCTCTGTGCTGAGCGGGTCTGCCCAGTGGCCTGCACTGGCAAGAGGTCCGTGTGATAGTCACCGCCTTCAAAGGACCTGCAAGCATTGCGAAAGCAGCGCACGTGCCGCTGCTCTGCACTTGCAGCAGGGCCAGACAGCGAGATTGCTGCGCTGCCAAGCAAGTCTGGTGACTGATGGCAGCGCACAGAAGAGGCACATGTCTGCTGCCCTCCAGAGGCGACCTCAAGAGCAGATTGGTGCAGCCAGACAAGCAGGGCGTGCCCTGTCATATGAGACCAGCTCCGCAGTGCACCCATGTCAGGTCCACAGCTGTCTGTGCCCCATGTGACATGGTGGAGGCTCTGCTCATCAGAAATGTGGCCAGCAGGCTAGCAGCAGCACTGCATGTTACACACTGCCAAGTGAAACAGTGAAGGTTTCAAAGGATTCCTTCTCCTGCAAAAGGTCTTCTGCACAGGGCCACCAATGTTGGCAGACTACAAGAGGCCAAGGCCCTACTGCCACAGCGTCGTCAGCACGCTAGGACTGCAGATGGTGCCATGTCAAGGTGCATGCCTGAATACAGACAGATGACCTGCTCTGCTGACCAGCCAGATAGTGCTGACGCTCAACAAGCATTATACTACAGGAGCCTGGAGCGCACACCAGCAGGAGACAACTGTCCCACCTTCACGCCAGCCAACAATGCACAGCCCACCCAGACGAGTGGAGGCCTGCCGCTTGCCACTCACACCCACTTGACAAGCATCACTGTGCAGCCCACCTGACAAGGCACACACCCACTCATGTCAATACAAGCATCCATGCACAGCCCACCTAACGAGGCAGAGGCCTGCCCCATCATCGGTGTGGCCAGCATCAATGCACAGCTCACCTGACTGCGCAGAGGCCTGCCCCATCAATGGCGTGGCCAGCAGGCTCGCAGCGCTGCCGCTGCGCCCGCCGCGCTGCAGCGTCACAATCTTCTCCAGCTGGCGAGCCACCTTGCCCTCCCACCGCGCCAGCATGCGCTGGTGGGCCTCCAGCCGCAGCCGCAGCTCTGCAGGGTCGCTGTTGCTGCTCACCTGCAGAGGGCCACATGTAGTTAAGTGGAGCTCTGCAAGGGCAGCGCGGGGGGTTTTGCGCGGTTGCCCCCTGCAGAAGCCTCGCCATGTGTGAGACGAGGGGCCACCTCTGCAGCCACAGCTGTGCAGGGTCGCCATTGCTGCTCTCCTGCAGAGGGCTGTATGCTGTTTGATCTCCATCTGTGCAGATGCAGCTCTGCGTGGTCTGAGTCTCCAGGCGTCGGCGAGCATGATGACAAAACTCCCCACCTGCAAGGCAGAGCCCAGCTGGTGGCTTCATTGCAGCCCGCCTGTGCAGCATAGACTCAGCTGCTGCAGAGATGAGCTGCCAGGAGCGGGTGTGTGCTCATCTTTTAGCTGCAGGCGCACTGTTGCTGGTGTGACAGTATTGCTGGCCGCCTGCAGGGGAAAAGGCGTGGGAATGCTGCACGCTGTACATACAGTTGCTGAGGGGGCCCTATGGGCCCCAAATGCTGCACCACTGGGGGGCTGCGTGTGTCAGTCTGCTGGTGCAGGGCATCCTGGCAGCTGGTGCTGCTGCTACCAGGCGCTGAAATGGCGAGACTAGCCACAGGCATTT
The DNA here is from genome assembly GCA_019693375.1 of Asterochloris erici. Classification (NCBI taxonomy): domain Eukaryota; kingdom Viridiplantae; phylum Chlorophyta; class Trebouxiophyceae; order Trebouxiales; family Trebouxiaceae; genus Asterochloris; species Asterochloris erici. The sequence goes on along the minus strand of JAAMXJ010000143.1, from coordinate 98,544 downwards.
GAAAGGGATTCACATCACAGGCTGTGCTGCGGAGCGGCACGGGCTCACACCACAAGCTGCGCTGCGGGTGCAACTGCATGACGGCGGGCTGGACCCTGATGCCCACATGGCCTGTGCTTGTGTCATCCCACACCACAGGCAAGAGTTGGCAGGGCTAGGTTCTTTTTTGCAGGGCTTGATACCACTCTGTAGTATGCAACGCCACACAAGGCCATCTAAGGGCCCAATCAATGCCAAACCAGTGCCCACCTGCTGCCCCAGGGCGGCCTCTGCCTGCTGCAGCTCAGTCAGCTGCGTCTGCAGCTTGGCGACGTTCTCCTGCGCATGGGCGGTGCGATCAGGAGCAGCTCCCTCAGTCGAGATCACCTGCAGGACACACGATGTGAGACGCCCGTACATGAACGCTGGTTGTACAGCAGACTGGTGGCGGCCTGGCGGGCACACCCGGAATACCCTGCTGCAGGTCAGTCAGTTGCACCCGCAGCTTGCCACTGTTTTTCTGTGCTTGGGCTGTGCGGTCAGGGGGCCCAGGCCCCACAGTTGAGAGCACCTGCAGGCCATGCATCCTGAGACGTATGCACGTGCACCACTGTTGTGCCGCACAACGGCATCTGCCTGACAATCACTCCAAAGTACACTTTGCTGCTGGTTGCGTGGTGTATCTCTTGCACAGCAGGCTGAGCCGCTCATGTGTTGAGTACAGGGAGCTCTTGTTCAAGATGTCCCTCGGCCAGGCAGGCAGAGTCACCCTGCAGCCCCCCCAGTGACTGCCCTGGCAGGATGCCACCTTCTGCTGCTGCCTCTCAAGCGTGATGGCAGGTCCGCTATCAGCAGTCTGATGGCATAGCACATCTAAGGCAGGAGCATGGCTGGTACATTCTCCTCACAATGATGTGACCTGATCTACACACTGATGCCCTCAGTTGGCCACTTGACAGCCGCCAATTGAGGAGCCCACAATTTGAATGCAGACAGTGCTGAGGCATGGCAGACTGACCAGCAGGCTGGAATTGATGGGTGGCATGCAGGCCCCACAACAACTGCCAATCAAGGCTCCCCAACTGTGATGGGGACGGCGAGGAATGAATGGCAGACTGACCTGCAGGATTCCCTCAATGCGCTGCATGCGGGAGGCCCCCTTGCCAGCAGCAGACTGCAGGCTGGCAAAAAGCTGCTGCAACGTCTGCTGGCGCTCCGACGTGCTGGAGTCAAATCTGCACGACAAGGGTCGCGACTGTCGCAACTGTCAGTGGAAGGCACTGCGGGCACACTTACTGAGACAGGGAGCTGCCGCATGCAATTTTCGAATTGCATGCTGGGACAGCATTGTGTAAAATCTGCTGCAGCAGGCTGCCTGCTGTTGCTGCTGGCAGTGGCGTTCTGGCCTGTGCCTGTGTGTGGGGCTGCCTGTGCTTGAGCTGCCACGCCCAGTGTGCTCAGCCCGGCCACAGCTCACCCCACCTCTCTAGACGCCCTGAGCCGCTGAGACGAGAGGCCATGGAGGGGGTGGCACTCGAGTTGTGTGGCAGGGCCCCGCTGCCCCCAGCCCACTGGCTGCCGCTGGTCTGCGGCTCTGCCGGTGCCCTGGTCGAGACGCCCTCAAACGGGTTGGCAGGCCCCTGACCGCCCTCACGCCTCCCACTGAAAGAAGTGAAGCTGACCTGCATGCAGGAGCATCCACGGTGACCACGCAACCTGCCTCTGCACAGGCTCCCACACAGGGCTCTGGCCAGGGCGTCCCACCTACATGCACGGCATGGACCCTGAGGTCCGCGGCCTGCACCTATGCCTCGAGGATGCCAGTAAGCACAGTGCACCTGGGTGCAAGGGGCCTGCACCCTTGTCTCAGAGATGCCAGGAGGCACAGCGCACCTGCCGCGCCGGTGCGGATCGTACGCTGCTGGTGGACTGCTCCAGGGCCAGGTGTGCCAGGGAGGCGCCGCCAGACTGGGGCTGGGTTAGGCCCAGAGGAGAGGCGGAGTGGCTGGCGGTGGGGATGGTGGACCCAAAGCCGTCCCCAGAGGAGCTGGCGTCCGTAGTTGGCCGGCCAGCTTGCCGCTGCACGACAAGAAACCGGTCAGGTTGCTGGTGCTGCAGCGGGTTGCGCAGGTGTGTCACCATGTGGATGGCACCGAACGGCATCCTCGCAGCTGCAGCAGTGAAACATCTTGTTGAGGTGTGGGTGGATGTGCTGCAAGCACAGGCTGCTGGAGGCAGCGCCGCCATTTCCTTTCCTGTGTTGCTGGTATGAAGTACACACAGGTGGCGGGTGTGGGATGCACAGCGCCAGGCCAGAGACAATGACTTGGGCAGCCCTGAAAATGGCTGTTTCATGGAGTGCACAGCTCCGCATTGCCGCCAACATCTCAAGGCAGGGAAGGCTTTCGGGGCTGCAGAACTTCACGTACCACCAACTTACCAAGGCTGGGAAGAGGTTTAGGGGCTGGACAGAGCTCTGTGAGGGCACAGTACTCATGCGGACATCAGTGGTCCCCCGACTGGGGTCCTGCAGGCGCTGGCGCTCGCCGGCCGCTGCCCTCAGCATGCTCTCTGCCTCTGCGCGGGCCTCTGCAGCCTGCAATGGGCGACAGCAGGGGATTGGGGGTCATTTTGCAGCCCTGATTTGGTTTGCTGTTCGCGCAGCGCCTCTGCGGCCTGCAGTGGGCATAAGCAGGGGACTGAGGCCATGCTGTGGCTCGGCTTTAATTTAGTGTAGTGCATTTTGCGTGGTGAGGGGGCAGACGCAGCAGCCCTATGCAGCTTCTGAAATGCCACCACACACATCCCCGCCCCGACGCACCAGCCGCTCCGCCTGCACTTTGGCTTCGTCCCGCAGCGCGCCAGTGCGCCGCTCTGCCGACTCCACAGCCGTCTGCCGTGCTCGGACCTCTGCCATGAGCACCTGCAAAGGGGCCAGGTGTCGATCTTGTAGCCTGAACCATGAGATGCTGAAGATTGCCTCTCAATGCTGTGAGTAATGCTGCTGTTGCTGTTGTGCAGGTTGTTATTGTTGCTCATAGACGAAGAGGCAGCAGTGTTGCTGGCGAACTGTTGCTTCAGCGCGCTGGCAAATGTGCCGACTGGGTCATGCACTGCTGTAGACGACACAGCGGTCAGGGACTGACGGCCTGTGATGCTGGCTGCAAGCGCAGTGGCTGCAGTGCTGGTGTCCTCTGCCCACTTCCAGAACACTAGTCATCTGCAGCACATGCTTTTTGCTTGTGAACATGCTTCTTGCTCTCAGCTGCATTGTACTCTGCCTGGTAGGCACGTTTGCTGCAGCCCCTGAAAACTGTGCATGGTGTCAGCCGCCTCTGTCATAATGACTCATCGGGCAAATATTGGGTCGCGGCAAGCCATGCTGTTGACATGCACTCTGCAGGCATCAAGCCAGCACGCCCCATACGTCAACCATTGCCAAGAACAGTGCGCGCCCATCAACCCCTTTCCCTTGCTGCCGCATGTCATCATTCTGACAAAGCCCAGACTGCAATACCAGTACACACTCTTGAGCCCCATTCTGTCAGTGACCTGCGTGAATGCAGCATCATGAGCAAGCAACATGACCGCAGCAATCAGCCAGGCTGGTTCGCTACTGAGCTGCAGCTCATGAGGGAAGCCCTCCCACCTTGACCTCCCCCTCCCGCTGAGCAACCTCGGCCTCCTTGCGCGCCAGCTCATCGAGGCGCACCGCTTGGGTCTTGCCGCTGCCCTCCAGCTGCTCTCTCTGCCGCAGCAGCTCCACTGCCTTCACCTCCACCTGGGCCCTGCAACAAGACAGAGGAGAATTGAGTACCGCCTGCGGACTGATTGCACATTTGCTGCTGCACCTTTGCAACCCGTGAGCCCACATTGGCGCTGGCACAGCAGACATGACATGAATCAGCTGCTGCCTCCTTGCATCCAAGGAGCCAGGACATTCTTGCCAGTCTGAGCGACATGATGTCCTCTGCATGGTTGGCTGGAGCCCTGCTGCAGCAACTACTGCCAGGGCAGCCAATTCTTCAAAACACAACACAAAGCCCGTTGCTGTCCATTGCTGTGCAGGGAAGCTTCCAGAACGACATTGCTTACCAGGCGTGCATGGCCACCAGCCTGGCCCCAGGTTTCAAAGCTTTCTGTGACAAGCTCAGACGGCGCATGCTTTCACCAGCCTGCTGAAGGGCAAACATCACCTCACGGCAGCCTGGACACATCAAGACCTGGCCACTCACTTGACAATCCTGCCCACTGGTGGGACCAGCTGCAGACATGCAGTCAGGATGCAAGCAGCCCAGCAAAGCTGGCAACGCCACCCACTCCAGGGTGATGCGGCTGAGAGACAGCTGAAATGCACCAGCCGCCAAGGTGCAGACATGTGCTGCTATGGCATGCAGCTACTCATCGGGCTCACTTCAGGCTGATGAGTCCATGGGCCGGTCGCGATGGACTGCCAGGAGAGGTGCAGACATGAGCGGCCATGGCTTGCAATCACCCAATTGGTATGCTCTAGGGTGATGCCGCCGTAGCCAGCTGCGGTGCAGATCAAAGCAGTTGTGATGTCCAGCCACTCACTTGGCGCGCTCCAGGGTGATGCGGTCATGTGCCAGCTGCCTGTCTGCCGCCAGGAAGGACTCCTCCCGCGCCTTCAGGCGGGCCTCCCGCTCCTCACCCTCAGCAGCCACCTGCAGGCGACAGCTGGTGAGCTGCTTTTCCAGGCACCAGGGAAAAAGATTTACCTTGAACCCAATGACCTGCCCTCAGCAGCCATCTGCAGGAGCCGGTTGGCGGGCTTGGTTCTGAGGCCAGCTCACCCCCTGCAGACCCAAAGCACAGAGCTGCTCAAAGCTGTCCTGTGATTTTGGAGGGCACTTGGTCTTCTGGCAGGCTGTACAGAGCTTGACCGGCTGCAAGCCCAATGAGAGAGCAAGACTGCCTGCCTGCTTTGGCATGCCCAATGGCAAGCATGCATACTCTAGTGCTGCAAAAGGCTCAGGAAAATGGCTCCATTTGCCAGAAGCTCCCTGCTGACACTGCTCCTGCACGGTGCACAGCAGCCCACCCACTTGTGGCGCTGGAGTGAGTGAGTGCTTCATTGCACCTGTCAGCCCAGAGTCGACTGCTTCCGCACCACCTACATGTTGCTGCGCAGCCCACCTGCTTCTGGCGTCTGTCCAGCGCCTGCTCCCTCTGCTGCAAGGCGGCGCTGACAGCCGCCTCTGTCGCCTTGACCTTCTTCTCCCGCTCCACCAGCTGCTCATACACCGTCTGCAGAGGGCAGCGCCTGGTGAGTGAGTGGAGCAACATCTATGGACCCCTCAATTGGGGACATATCTTCATCAGCGGTTCAACAATGGCTGCAGCTTGTCGGTTGACGGGCAAGGTGGCCTTAAGCAGCTGTCAGGTCCAGCCAGCATGTCTCCACCAGCTGCTCATGCACTGTCTGCAGGGGCATCGGGCATGTCCCACAAACTCAAGAATGTCACGGTGCCCACCAGCCTCTCTCGCAGGGAAGGTGCTGGGGTTGCATGTCATTTATGCAGTAATCAGCCATTCCCTTGACTGCCTCTACAGCCCCAGCAGGCAATGTCACACCACTGCTCAGCACAGAAGCGCTCTGCAAACACCTTGCCGGCTGTGCAGCAAGGGGTAGCGCATGACTTACTAGGGAACCCATCAGGTACAATGTGCATCCAGCAGCACACCTCGACAGCCATGCAGAATAGTCTTGGTCTGGTCACCTTTCGCTCCAAGCACCAGATCCTGCAACCCTGGTTCACAATGGCAAAGGCTGCAGCACTGAACCTGCAGCTCCTTGGCGTCCAGCTGCTTGGCCTTGAGCTCGGTCTCCTGGGTCTCGACCTTGCTCAAGCGCTGCTGCGCATCTGCCTCAGCTGTGCGAGTGTCAGCCTCACGCTTGGTCAGGGCAGCCTCACGAGAGGCCACAGCCTCCTCCTTCTGCTTCACCTCTCCAGCAGCCACCTCCACCTGCAGCATGAATGGCTGTGATGTGGCCGCTGGACAAGGGTGTCAACCTTGTGAGCGGTCACCTCCTTCTGCTTCAAAAGCCCAGCAGCCAAATTCCACCTGCAGCACATGTACTGCCCGCGAAGCAAATGCCACCTTGCAGCATTGATGCTTCCGTCCTAGCAGCCATCACCAGTACAGCCTGACAGCAATGCAACATCCCCTGAAGCAGCAACGCAGAGCAATGCACCTATACAACAGATAGGCTGGTGGCCCTGTGTTGCTGGCTTCGTTTTGCTAGCCGCCACCACCATCTACAGCTTTCAGGTGGTGTCCTCCACCACGCCCACCTTCTTCCAGAGCTCCTTCTGCAGCCCCTCCAGCTCAGCCTCCTTCTGCTCCATCAAGCGCCGGCGCTGCTCCAGCGCAGAGCCGCGGTGGCTGGTCTCTGCCTCTGTGTTGCCCACCCGCGCCTCCCTCTCCTGCAGGGATGCGCAGCTGAAGCCCTCTGTCACAGGCGGCCTGGCCTGGTTCATGAAAGCAAGCAGGACTGCATGTCTTCTTCCTGCTGGTGCCAGGCAACTGCGTTGGAAGCAGGTGGCACCCCAGCTGGTGCGGAGCACCACTGCCCAAGCACCAGCCCCAAGACGCACGTCAATCTTCAATGACTGAGCCAGCTGTTGCCTCCCCATGCGAGCCACATGCTGTTGACCTAGAGATGAGCTGCCTTACATGCAACATATATGCTTCTGTGAAATTGCTGGAGCTCATGAAAGGTATGGGCCCAGTCCTCCTGACATTGTCATCAAGACTCAACAGCTTTGGCCTGGCTGCACCCTTTGCACGACCTTTGAAAGTAACGCACTGCCACACGCAACTTCAAAAATCATTTTCTGAGTCCTGGACAGCGGCATCCTGGACTGCTGCTGTTGGCCCATGCAACTCCAAATAGATCTGGTCGACCTTGCCACCAGCCATTCACTTTGTCTGCCGTCATAGCAGCTGAGAAGGCCGCAGCTGTGGCCAGCTTGCAAGTGACGATGTGGATCATGCTCACGCGCTTTCATGTGCCTCAACAACCCCCTCTGCAACGCCAGCACTTGTGCTTTGCGTGGAAGCCCTCCACAGCCAAATGGCTCGCCGTCTACATGTAGAGGCAGCCACATTTAGATTACAATTGCCCCTCCCTGTCACTGGGGCCTTGAGCATTTCAGCCCACCTGCAGAGCGCGCTCTCGCTCCTGCAGCTGCACCTGCAGAGCCTGCAAGCGGGAGTCCTGCTCCTCCAGCGCTTTGCGCAGCTTGGCCAGCTCCCTGGCTGCCTGGTCTGCCTGGGCCTACAGGCAGGCAAAGGAGTCGGCTCCCACAGCATTCCCTTGCAAGGGCTCAAGCAGCAACGACACGCCTTTACGTTCGGACAAGGCTATGTGGAACAAGGCTAGCTGCCGCATCTGCCGCCGGCGCCTGCACTGTAGGTGAGTGGTCGGGCTGCGGCCAGCTGGCAGCATGGCCTGCCAGGGCCTGCACACACACAGCAGTTATGAATGTTTCTGTACCTTGTGACTTTGTAGCATGCCTGCCTCTTCAGTGCTAGCCTGGTCTGCCTCAGAGTGCATGTCAATCTCGTCTAAGGAAGACCTGTCTTGGCTTGTAAGGATTGGCTGATGTGACAAAGCATACAGCTTGACATGGTCTCCACCGATGCGAGCTACTCACCTTCTGCTGATCAGCCTCACAGTCATTGCCCCTGCCTCTCCCTGCCCTGATGACATGCAGTCAGTTGCCTGCAGAGCTTAAGACCCTGATCCCTCTCCCACCTTCTGCTGGTCAGCCTCCTGTGCTCTGTCCTTTGCCTGCCCCTCACGCAAGGCCAGGCCCCTGCTCTGGCGCTCCAGCGCAGCCTGCTGCCGTGCCACCTGCTCCTGCGCGGTGGTCACCTCATCACGCTGCCGGGCCAGGGCCCGACGTCCAGCCTCCAGCTCCTGCTGCGCAGTCGCCACCGCCTCAAGGCTGGCCTGCAGATGGGGCAGGCATTGTTAGAAGAGAGGCAGCAGCAGTGCCTGAGGCCTGACTGACAGGGCGGCAAGGCTGCCCAGCAGCAAGGGCAGGCAGGCTGCCAGAGGGAGGCACCGGCAATGCCTGCTGCTGCCGCACTGTGAGAGCCTGACGACTGACCCGCCGCATGACAGGCAGGTTTTGCAGAGAGAAGCAACTGCAATGCAGCAGCAAAGCTCAAGTCGCAGAAGGCTGCAGCAATCTGGGTTGCAGGTGTGAAGTGAACCCCACCTTGACTGCGGCTCCCTCGGAGCTCTGCTCAGCTGCCCTCAGGCTCAGCTCACGCTCCCTCTGGAGCAGCTGCAGCCGCAGCACCTCCAGCTCGCCCGTCTCCTTGGCGAGCTGCTCACATTTGACCTGCAATTCAGGCACAACATCTGGCAATGCTGCAGGAAAGCACAGACACTGGCGGATCCAGTCAGAACCCATGCTGTAACAGCGCGCCTGTTGAAGGTGCAAGCTTGAGCTGCCTGGCAAAATGGCTGGCTGCTGTCAGCATCTCAAGCATCCTGCTGTTAGCATTGACATGATCACTTGACAGAGGCCATGCTGGATGACTGGCCTGTTGTATGTCACTGACCGGGGCACTGACTACCATGACTCAGCTGACCAGCCCTCTGTTGATGTACGCTTATGCTCTTTCCTCAGAGCACCCAGTGTCAGTCCTCAGCTGGTCCTGTGCTTGACCACCTGCAGCTGTCCATCTCCAAAGCAGGCCGCCCAGCTGCCATGCAGAAGCAGCCAGCCTCACCTTGACCTGCTCCTCAGTCTGTCGCAGCGCCTGCAGCTGCGCCTGTGCCCGTGTCCTCTCGGCCTGCCCCTCAGCCCAGGCAGCCTTCTCCTTGGCCACCCTGTCCAGCTCTGCCTGGCTGCGCACAGCTGCGTCTGCCAGCGTGGCGGCCCGGTGGCGTAGGTCGTCCTGCTCCCGCTGCACCTTACTACGCAGCTCACGCAGCTCAGTCTCAGCCGCATACACAGCCTCCTGCAACACAGGTATCACACCTGTAGGCAACGCGTTCATTGTCACTGCGAGACCTAAGACGCTCAGCCACAGCAACAAAAGCAGCCCACCCGGGGCTGCTTGAATGAAGTTTGAAGCTGGAAACCATTTGCCTCTGAAATTTCTGGCTGCACATTGTACAAGGCGTCAGTCGCATACAGTGAGTAGAGATTCTTCACAGCAGCTTCTTGTTGCGCCCAGCTAGAGAATCTTGGCCCAGCTGCTAGTGCGACCTCCTTCTGGGGCAGCCTAAATATGGCCTGGCTGCATCATTGGTGGGCCCCTGCTGTCTCCTGGGCCACCAGCAGGGGCTGTGTGTTCTGCTAAAGAGATCCGTGACAAACATGGCAACATGACTGCAAGGATCCTGTTATGTATGTGCTTGAACTTGCGGCCAGCCGGCCGTGACTGCAGAATGTCCATGCACCTGTCACTGCCCCCTCAAGACTGCTGAACTCAAGGCTGAAATGCTCAGCAGTGACTTCATTGGTCTGCCCACCTCGTGCAGGTGTAGGCCCCTCGGACCTGGTGGCTGCTGCAGCCTTGGGACACACGTAATAGTACATGGATTTGGTGACTCACCATACTGAGTCCAGCTCCTTGAATGGTGGCTGCTTCAGCCTTAGCACACATGCAGCTGATCCATGATCTGGACCCACCTTGTGCAGATCCAGCTTCGCTTGACTTATTGGCTGTTGCAGCCTTGATGCACATGAAACACAAGATCGATCCGTTGCTGACATCACCACCAGATCATGGGTCCTTTTCATGTGTGCCAAAGCAGCAACAGAACCATGATCTGGTGCCCACCTCCCATACAGCCAGCTCCTTTGTATTGATGGCTGTTGTAGCCTTGACACACATGCAACTGAATCATGATATCTTGCACACATGCAGCAGACCAGAGATCTGGGGCCCACCTTGCAAACGTCCAGCCTCCTTGGACCTGGTGGCTGCTGCAGCCTTGGCACAAGTGCAGCAGTACTTGAACGTGGTACCTGCCCTGCAGAGCTCCAGCTCTACATAATGGTGGTGGCTGCAACCTAGGCACATATGTAGCTGAATCATGATCTGGTTCCCACCTTGTGCAGATCCAAATCCCTTTGATTTGGTGGCTGCTACAGCCTCGGCGTACACACAGAACTCTGATGTGGTGCCCACCTCACGCAGATCCAGCTCTTTGGACTTGGTGGCTGCTGCAGCTTTGGCCTCAGCCATGGCCGCCTCTTGCTGCTGTACTGTAGCAGCCCTCTGGTCTAGGGCCATCACTGCGCGCGCATGGTCTCGCTTGCTGCCATCGAGAGCCATCTGGGCTGCCTCAATCTGCTCAGCAGCCTGCAGCAGGTGTGTTAGGTTGCTAGTGGCACTGCTTTTTGTTGGCCATAGTGGCATCAAGTATCCATGGCGGTGTCACCTAAAGTCAGGCAAGAGACCAAAGCTGCCGGAAGTTTGGTCATCAGGCAGACAACGTATTACACCAGCAGTCACTGATGCCATGACTGATGCACTCAGATTGCGTCACAATCTACCAGTGTAGACTCGAGTAAGCCGCCGGACACATCCATACAGCTTCCCAGCCAGATCGCATCATTTGCAAAGCAAGGGCTGCCAGCCCTATCAGACATTTAGCACCTTGTCATGCAGCTCCCGTGACAGGTCTCGCCATTTTCGCTCAGAGGCCCGCTCAGCGTCCGCCAGTGCCGCCTCCCGCACTGACAGGTCATGCCGCCGCTTCTCAATTTCCCTCTCCAGCTGCTCCTGCCGTTCTGCATGCAGACGGCAGTCAGCATCTCACTTTGTCTCAAGTATGCTGGCAACATGATAACAAGTGCGTTTCTCCAGTGTTCCTCTCCAGCCAAGCCCTTCTGACCTGATACTCAAGCACAGCAATCTGCAAAGCGCACTGGAGAATGGCCAGGTGCTCCGCATGTCAGAAGCCATCTGGGGTTGCTTGGATCCCAGACAACTACCAAACATCGATCAGGGAACCCGACAGCGCAAGCTGATACTGATGGACAAAGTCATGCCCATGGCGCAGTCACATAGCGGCCAGGCTCAGCTTCAGTGCTTGTGCGACGCACGTGCGACAGAGACCTGTCATTCTGGGCTCACCTGCCAGATCAGCTGTGACCTTGCGCTGATGCTGAACCAGGTCCTTCTGCTTGGCAGCCAGGCCATTCTCAAGAGTGTCAACCTGCTTATTGATGAACTCTGCAGGGCCAGCAAAAGTGCAATGAGTAGCAAAGCGCTGCATGTAAAACTGCAGATGTGGCTGCAGCATCTGTGTTGCACCTCTTGATGTGGAGCAGCCCTCACCCTCTTTATTTCTTATGCTCTGCAACTTCTCTTCCAGAGATGCTTCACGAGCCTTCAGCTCAACATCTCGCCTGTCCTGTGCTGCTGCCTCAGCATCATTCTGCAGACAGCACTGTTGAAGCTGAGAGAAGAGCAGCAGCAACTGCTGGTGTTATGCAAAATATTGCGGCACGAACTTTAGAGGACGGGCACTTCCAGGCAAGAATGGTAGGGGCAGTCTTGCGGGATCTGTGGCAACCTAGATGATCTGGGCTGTACATTTCACAGGTGCAGCTGACTGATGTGACTGTCCACGTAACTCTCAATGATCATGCATCAGGAAGCTGCTTGTATGTAGTGGGCCTTCTAGCAGCGATGGCAGCGCAATTGCTGGTAAATGCCAAGCTGAGCATCTGCTCAGATCCAGAGGCAGCGTGCAGGCTTTCGTGCAGGCTTCACTACTACCTCACCTTTCGTGTCATCTCTGCAATCTCCTTCATGGCCCCCTCATACTCAGCCTGGGCAGCCTCAGCCTCTGCTGTGAGCCTGTCCACCACTGCCCGCTCGCTCTCCTACAAGGGCATGTGATTTTGAGACCCCTGTCTTGCCTCAAGCAGGTGTTCCTGGTACTGCCGGCTGACATGCACGAGTCGAGCGTGACAGCACCGCCATTGGGATGTCAGTACAGCCATTCTTCACATAATCAAGCAGTCATATGATGAGCTTGTGGCAACATGAGTACTGCTTGTGCAACCGCATACAACAGGTACTTTGCTAAAGCCTCCTGAATGCCATTTGCCTGTAGCCCCTGGACAATGCGACACACGTCTTACCACAAGCAAACGACAGCTAGACAGCACAAGTGAGTGCCAGTCGCCTATGGTCCCTGGGACATGCCGCACGGCTTGCCCAAAGCAGACTGACGGCCAGACAGCCCATATGGGCATTTCAAGGGCGTTCAGATGCCGTCAGGCCAGCAAATAGACCTATGAGGGGATTGCTTCATCTACGCCTTCACAGAGCATACTGGTAGTAGTTGCTTGGCAGAGAGTCTCGCTATGTGCAGGCACTAAATAGCAGACAGATGGAGAGCTCTGCTGGCCTGGGCAGAGCACGCATGGTCGGAGATGCCACCCAGATGTGGCACACAGCAAGAAGGCAAAGCGGCTTCAGCTGGCGGGCCCAGAAGGAGAGTTGCAGGGGTCTGCTGTCAGAGGTGGGCAGCGGCGCCGCGGGTGGGGCTGCCCATGCGCAGGCGTGCGATGCGGGCTGCGGGCGATGCGGGGGAGCCCTGCCGCGGGGAGCTGCGCCTGGCGGCCTGCGGGGCAGCACCCGCAGCCGGTGAGGGCAGTGTGGTGGGTGGGAGGGGGCACGGGGGGACCAGTGTGCAGCGCTGCCTGATCAAAGGCTGGCAAACCAGGGCCCCATCCTGTCAAATTTGAGTGAAATCCCCAGTGTAGCTCCTAAGCTAACTGCTGGTCCTGCCAAAGGCGTGCCTGCTGCTGACCTGAGGGCTCTGCTCAGCGCCATAGGTGAGGCGGACACAGGCAGCCAGGGCACCATTCAAGGGCTGCAGACAGTTGCGGGGAACAGCGCCAGATGGCGTGTGGGGCAGTTTTCACAGCTGATGAGGACAATGCGAGGGGCTGCCAGCTGTGGCGCAAGACCCACAGGCAGCCAGGCTACTGCTCAAGGACCTTTAGACCGCCACAATGTCTGACCTGCATGTCACATCTGCAATGCCAACCCTCGTACTAGCGACATTGGCCTCCCACCTCCCGCATTGCTCAGAGCCAGCCTGTCCCAGGCATGCCTGCCTAAATCACCGGCTGGCCTGGTGCATGCCTGAGGGCCCATTGTGCAGCCCCTGCTGCAGCCCTGCACTGCTGTCCTTTCACAAGCAGCAGCTCGATGGGTTTGCCTCCTGTCGCCACAGGTGTAATCCCCGCCAGATTCCTACTGCCGCAAATAGGTGCCGCACACCTATCACAGCTACACCTTTCAGTCCCCCCACCCTCCTCAATCCCTGCCCCCCTAAAGCCCACACCCTTCTTGTTGTAGCAACGGCCACAGCTCACCAGATCAGCCTCTTGCCGCCGCAGGTGGTCTGCCTGCTGCGACAGAGCGCGTTCCTGCTCAGCCCCCCGTAGCGCTGCGTGCTTGGCCTCAGCCTTGGCCTCAGCCTCCAGCTTGGCAGCTGCCTCCAGCTTGCGCTCCACCTCTGCCTGCTGCTGGCGCAGGTGCGCACGCTCCTCCTCTGCCCTGCACCCGACATGCAGCAAGCTCCTGATCTGCGCTTTCATCCCTGTCTCACAGCTTCTCCGCCTGCTGCCGACGCAGGGCCCCCTGGTCCCTGTCTGCCCTGCACATGGAAAGAGAGCGGGAGAGACCTCCGCTCTGCCAGTGCTGCTGCTGGTTCAGTGCGCTCCTCCTCAGCCCTGCACCTGTCGAGAATGCGAGGCGCAGGTGAACTGCTCTCTGCTGTGCGGCCACACCCCCTGTGCCGCACACAGCAAAGAGCGCCTTGCCTCTGCCTGCTGCTGGCTGCAAACAATTATTCCCATCCCAGCCCTGCACACTTTTTCAGCTCAATTTGCTCTGGAGCCCCACATCTATCACTGGTTCTTGGCCTGCTTCAGGCACATGTAATTGCGCTCCTCCTTGGCTCACACACAGGGTTTCGCGGCAGCATCGGACAGGAGCAGGCTTAAAGGAGCCACACCTCCTCCACACTGCTGCAAGAGCATCACATGCACACTGTGCTTGAACCATTGTCTGACACCGGATCCCACTGAACCCTTACCTCATTCCAGCAGCACATGCAGCCACACCTGACTGCTGTCGTGCGCCCTGGCCGCTGCTGGGCCGCCCAGCTCAGGCAGCTGCTTCTGTGATACAGCAAGGCATTTAGGCAAAGCCACCAAGGCCTAGGTGCTTGCCTCTTGCGCTCAGAGTTGGAGGTTGCTGCGGCTTCCTTGGCATCGTTTGCGGCCTTGCCAACAGCCTCTTCCGCCGCAGCCACCCGCAGTTTTGCGGCCTGCAGGCACCAACGCATGCCGAAGTCATAGAGCAGTGCGGCAGACCCTGCTCTGGCTGAATGCCTGTTGCAGCCTCTGCAGACGCAGCTACACACAGTATGCAACAAGGCCTCCCACCTGTACATAGCAGAGTCACAACTCAGCACAGTACAGACCCTCCTGGGACATCTGTGTTTCAGATATGTGCTCAACAGCTCAACCAGACTACGCATTTCACCTGAGCGCCGCTGCGTGCACAAAAGGACAAGACAACAATTCGGCAGGCCTGAGCGCCGGCATGCAAAAAGGTTCCATCTGCAAGACAGCGCCAGTCGGATGGCATCACATTGGAATGCACTGCCAAGCCATGGGGAGAAGTAGACGAAGGCTGCCAGATGCGCCGAGCCTTCATTTGGCAGCTGCATCTCGCTCCATTCAAGTGCTTCTTCCCTTACAATGCCATGGTTAGCCGCAGGCACGCCTTTGTTTCAATCCTCATTGCTAGCTGCCCCTACTGCTTGATGTCAATCCTTGCTGTCACCTGCAGCTGGAGACCCTCCTGTGCCAGCCTGCTCTCTTCCTTGCCGAGCTCCTGCTCCCGCCGGGCAGCTGCCTCTGCCCGCTGGTCCAGCTTGAGCTCCATCAGCTTCAGCTGCTCACTGAGCTGGCGGTGGTCCTGCAGCGGCCAAAGGCTCCACTCATCTGCCAGCAGAACTGAAGCATGCATAGCTCAAGTGCAAGTTGTGGTGAGCCATATTGTGCTAACCTCGCTCACACCTGCTCGAACTGCTGCTGACGCTTGGCCAGCAAAGCCCTGTCCTCCTCCAGGCCGCGTGACTGCTTGTCCACGTCGGCTGCAGCGCTCTCCAGCAGGCTGTCCGCGCGAGCCTCTGCCTCGGCAATCTGGCGCTCCCGTTGGCGCAGGGCAGCCTTCTCCTCATCAGCCCACGCTTGCACATTCTGCGGGACAGCGACCAGCCCATTGGTGGGGTACTTGGAGTTATAGCCAGAGGGTTCAGGTTAAGACAGCGCGCTGATGCAGGTCAGCTGTCTCCTCCTCAGCCCCGGCTAGCGCATCCTACAAGTCAGGCACAAGCTCATACGTGGAGTCTCGAGAAGCACAGCCAAAGACATGTGGACTGAGATAGTTGAAGGGCGGCAGAGCAGCCCACTCCTCCTCAGCCCTGACCTGGACACTCTGCAGGGAGGCAGATGGCATGTCTGGGTGAAAAGAGGCACCCAACATCAAGCCACAGCTTGCTTTTGATTGGGCGCAACCTCAGACAGGCAGCAATATGGTCAAAGGCCACTGCCGGCACGTCCCACAGCAACACAGCCTGCCCATTCCTGAAAGCACATGCCTCAGTCCACCACCGCCCTCTGCGCACCCATCTTGCTCTTGCACAAATGGTATGCTCTGTTGGGCTGTCAATTGCAAACGCTCCAATGTGGAGCCCTGGGACCCACCTTCACCATGTCGCGTGCCTCGATGCGCTCCCGCTCCAGTGCGGCCCGGCCCTCGGCCAGCAGGGCCTGCTCCTGACGCAGGCGCTCCTCCCCGCCCTGCAGGGCTGCATCCCGCTGCACGAGGGCTGCTTCCCTAGCCGCCAGTCTCTCTGCGCGGCGCTGGCCTGCATTGGCAGTGCAAGTCGTTGAACTGTGTCCGTAAGGCGCTTCTCCAGGGCCTGCAGGGCTGCAGTGTGATGCACAAGGCTGGCTTGCAGGCTGCCAGCCTCTCCAAATGGCGCTGGCTTGCGCCATCATTGCAGATGGAGGCATAAGTGACAGCTTAGATGACTCAAGCATTCAGTCTCAGAGCACTGCGCAATACTTTTTGACAACAGCTTGCATCCTCAACAGCTGGCTGCAGCGCTCCAGCCCAAAGATCTTCCCTGCAGCTTGATTCCATAGTTCAGCAGGGTGCAGCACTCCAGCCTATTTTCGACCGCAGCTCAAACCCACGAGCCAGGGATTGTCTGCTTGATCCCAGTCAGGGCTGCTTGATGGACTGTCTGACATGGGCAGCAGCAGAGAGTCCCCATGACAGAGCGGCAGGTCAGGTAAAGCTGCGGGTGCAGCAGGAAGCTACCAGGAATCACACCAACAACACCACGTAGATGTGTGGCGGCATGCCACAATTCTATGCTTTACAGGCAGCTCCATCTGAACACTCCTACCTTCCTGTGCCTCGGCGTGCAGTGCGGCCACCCGCCGCTGCTCTGTCTGCAGCCGCCTCTCGGCCTCATCCAGTTCCAGAGCGCGGCCTGATAGCGCACGGGACTCGGCTGAAACCTGAACAGCCGGGAGGAGTGAGACTTGGCGGTGCAGCTGCCCAGAGGGGCTGTGCCTGCAGCGCTTGACTCACAGCTGCACAGCTCACACAGGCATGCAGGAGGCACATTCAGATGGTCAGAGGTCTGAGTCTAAGGGTCTCAGCTGACAGCTGCACAGCCCACACAGGCCCGCAGGAGGTTTTGCAGGTGGTCAGATGGCTGAGCCTGAGGGTCTGAGCTGGCAGCGGTACAGCCCACACAGACATGAGGTCAAGTTCCCCAGCCAGCAGCGTTTGCCGACAGCAAGAACCTTCATCACAACCGCGAGGGTGCAGTGTGCTGGCGGGTGCATTGCTATCCTCTGCATTGCTTTTGGTGGTAACAACTGCACCCTGAAGCACGCAGCCTTGCCAACAAAAAGGCAATGCATCAGCTTTAGACCATGGGTCAAATGCTCTACTTTTTGAAGCGTAAGGACTGCAGGTAGGTGTGGGCAGCAGCTGAGGAACATAGTGCTGCCAAGCAAACCCTCAACATGTGACCACACTATCTGTGATGGTGCCTGCATGCACCACAAATGGACAGCACCTGCACCTGTGCTCCTGCACTTGCTCCCATTCCTCTGCCAGCGGCTTGGCCACGGCGCGGTGCTGATTGTCGCTGCAGCGTTTGTGACAGTGTCTGCAGGCACCAAAACATCGACAGCACCCGCACCTGCGCCGACTGCTCCTGCAGCTGCTCCCGCTCCTCTGCCAGCTGCTTGGCCAGAGCGCGGTGCTGACGCTCAGCACTGGCACTGGCGTCCAGGGCCTCCTGGGTGGCTCGCTCCAGGGTTTGGTCCTTCTCCTGCAGGCAGGCGGTGGCAGTGTGAGGAGGCCCCGTCTGCAACATGCGAAGCCAGCAAAACTGTCGCACTCCTCCTGCATGAGGGTGGAAGCCTTTGTAGAGGAGGACTGCTGAGCCATGGCCTGCAGCTCCAGAAGAGAGATGGTGCCTGCAGCGCATGGGCGTCTTGCCAGTGTGGGTTTGCGACTTGGTAGACAATGCCCAGACCGGCTCAGCCACAAAGCTAGGGGATGCGGCGACGCTGTTCTGGTGGAGCCATGACATGTGTAGGTCCTGCGGGGCTTGCATCCTTGAGGAGGTCGGCAAAATGCTGCTGCAGGACCACCCTTGGACTGCATGGGAGATACCTCCAAGAGCAACATGTGCAATGGACGTGTGTACTTGGGGGACGCATTTGCTGTCCCTGCATGCTGAGTCCCTCTCAGCTGCACCCTGATGGTAGGCATGCCATCAGGAACATGCAGCAAGGACGCTCTGCAACAGTTGCTGCTGCATGACAAGGCTTACCCTGCCATGATAGCCTGCACACAGCAGCCTGCCTCGGCAGCCCAGCACCACTGGGCACCCACCTGGAGCTCCTGCTGCCGCTGGTGCAGGTCAGCCTGCTGGGCGGTGAGGGCCCTCTGCAGCTCCTGCAGGCGCGCCTCGTGCTCAGCCAGCGCCGCCTGGCGCACGTCAGCCTCCTTCTTCTCCTGCTGCAGACGGGCTGCGCTCTCCTGGGCTGCCTGCAATGTTGACTTGATTGTGTTTTGGTTCTATATCATTGAGGCTGGCCAATGGCCCCTGCGTTCATGCAGAGCTCTCAACCAGGGAAAAGCTGAGCGCTTCTCAAGCATCTGCAAGGAGTTACAAGGGCCGGTCAATAGTCCTGCGCTCATGCAGAACAGTCCTGAGCAATCTGCAAGGAGTCATCAAGGCTGGAAGAGGACCCTGCTTCCATGCAGAACAACCTGGGACACACTGGGCTCGTCTGAGGCACCTGCAACAAACCTGATGAGCTGGTTCATGGCCTGCCACCTGCACAGGGCAAGCATGGACAGACTGTGCTCCTGGGAGCACCTGCAGGCTCCATGTTCTGGCATGTTCTTCCTGCTTTTGCTCAATTGCAGCTGCCTCTGACCTACTGAATGCTAGGCCTGGTGGTGATCCTGGACTTGCCAGCATCCTGTAGGCCTAGACCCAGAGCCTGCCAGAATCATGGCTGCAAGGCCACATCGTCAGTGCTGTCAAGGATTTTGAGCTTCATCAGCCGTGTCTTGTCGGGCATAGCAAGAGCAGTTTTTGACGTACGTGCCGTCAGTCCCCTATAGAAATGAACAGGATTGCGGCCCCCTTTGAATCTCCGGTGGAACATCTGACCTGTGTTCTGAGACCAGACTGCAACTGGGTCCCACAGATGGCACCCACCTTGGGTTGCGTTTGGTGTTATCTATTTGCTCAGCAGCCTGACATGCGTCTAGCACAGCAATCAAGGTGGATGCCCTCAAGAGCGTGCTGGGGGGCTGGAGTGCCCTGGGCATCTTGGCACTACATTGGTCACCTCAACACTGTCGCTTGCACCACTCAATGTTTGCTTGTTGGGGAGACCTGCACCGCTTCCTTCAAACCAGCACACTGCTCTCCTTACCTGCTCAAGCATTGCCAAGCTGCTTCCTGAGCAGTTCAGGCGGTGTGGTGCCTGCCACCTCGGTACCTTCTCTAGGGCATCACAATTCCCTTTCCGAATAGAAAGGGCCCACCTTGGTCGCCTCAGCACTCTCATGCTGCTTCCTGCGCAGCTCTGCCTCCCGCTCCACCACGCTGAGCCTGCTGCGCTCCAGGCTGGTCTTGTCAGCAGCCACCTGGGTGGCCAGCTGGGCCTGCTTGGCCTGCTCACCCTCCAGGGAACTTCTGGCATCTGCCAGCCTGGCGCGCTCAGCCGTCAGCTCAGCTTGCAGGGCAGTCAGAGCCTTGTTGCGCTCCTCCAGGTCGTGCAGGACGTCTGTGCGGGCGGTCACCTGCAGGGGAGCAGGCAGTGCTGCTTTGCTGTGAGAGGTCAGCTGGCAGCCCTCAGCATTTGCCCATGGACCCCGTTTACACTGGGCAGCTGAATCCAGGGTTCAGCGCTGCTGCTGTGCAAGTTGCCTCCTCAGAAGACGGCCAGCGTCTGCTCTTGTGCCAGGGCCCGACCCCTGACACCCCTTGAGCAGTCAGACCCTTGCTCCTCTTGACAAACGCTTCTCAATGGTCTTAAAGCAGAGGTCCTTGACAGCCAAGGAAGCAGAGGGCATGCTTCCCCATCGTCATGTTGGAAGCTCTGCTTTGAACAGGGCCTTCAGCTGCAGGGCCTCTGCGCTTGCTGCAGCTCATTGCCGCAGCAGTGGCAAGCCTAAGCAGCCAGGCAGGGGCATGGCTCACTGTGAGAGCCCCTCTGTGCAGGCCGCGGCCTGTCGACAAAGCAGTGGCCGCTCTTGGAGACAAGACAGGGGCACACTCTCTAGCTAAAGCCCAGGCGGCACCATCATCCAGCCTTGCCTCAACAGTGCCTGCTGAATGCACAAGCTGTGCAGGCTGTGCTGCCCGCACACATTACTGCAATCAAGGGTTTGCAGAGTGAGACTAGCCACAAGCAGCACTGCCTCACCTTCTGCAGCTGCTGCTGCAGGGCCTTGCCAGCTGCCGCCTGCTTTGCGCCCTCCAACTCCAGCTGCACAGCCCAGCGCTGCAGGGCGGACTCCCGCTCCAACAGTGCTGCGCGCCGAGTCTGCACAGCAGCCAAGACAGCATTGTCTGCAGATGAGAAGATTTGAATTGCTCACCCCGGCCTTAGTGTGGGCCAGCACATCCTGACTTAGTTGCAGGCGCCTGCATATAGCTGCTGCTGCAGCTCTCACTGCCACGCACTGAGCTTCAGCAGTAGCTGGCTTGACATTTGCAGTGAGCATTGACAACCTGGCGATCAACGGTGCCTAGATGGTGTCTCTCCTGATGTGCACTGAGACAAGGCCAGCAGAGGATGATGCACAGCCAGCTCTACTTGTCCAGAATGTGCCGAGCCAGGTGCAAAGTGCAGATGACTCAGAGGCAAGCATGTCTTGGTTGAAGTCCTCAGGATAGGGGGCTGCAGCGCTTACCGCTGCAAAATGTGTGCACATGGTACGCACCTGCAGGACCCTGCTGAGCTCAGCTGGAGCAGCTGTGAAGTCGAGAGGGGTTGTGAAGGGGCCCCAGCTTCCAGCCTCGCGTGGGGAAGCCTTGCGCTTGGCTCCCTGCAGCCATGCTCACCATGCTGCCATGTTGAAAGGGTTACGAGGGCAACACACAGGCATGTAACAGACAATATGGAGAACCTCCAGCAGTACTCATCCAAATCAGGCACATGGCACAGCATCTTGCACCCTGAACAACAACCAGGATTTCTAGAGAGCATTGAGAGCCTGCTGTTGCTGGTGCTTGCGCGCGTATCTGCTGTTCCAGGAGGCACCGTTGTCGGACGTGAGGGCATCGTTCCGTGCTCCTCCTGCACATGCACTGAAGGCCCATCAAGCGCAACAGCAGAGTGTGGCAAGCACCTGGATGACTGCCTGCAGCCCATCCTCAGACAGATCGCCGCCAGAGAGCTCAGCTGCCTGAGCCTTCAGCTCCCGCCAGGAGTCTTGGAGCTCTGCCTCCCTGCCCTCAAGAGCAGACTCCACCTGAGCCATTGCAGAGCGCATGGCTTCAGCAGCCGCCTGGGCCTGCAGCCACCACACCAATACCTCAGGTTGTGTTTGCACGAGGCACAATGCACCTGCTGTGCGATCGAACGACAGGCATTGATGCGCAGTGGCTGGCCTCTGTCAGGCCAGCCCGGCACGGGCTGCACAAACAAACCAATGAGGTGAGGGGCGTCACTGGTGGTGCAGGTGTTGCGCTGCTGATGCCCTCATGCTGAGAGGCATGCAGGCCACAACACACAGTCAGCAACCTCACAGAATTGTGACAGCGGGGAAGCACAGCCTGCTTGCCTGCTGCGCGTGTTGGGTGCTCTGCTTTGCGGCAGCCTGCTCCTGCTGTGCCTGAGTGCGCAGGCGCTCCGCAGCCACAGCCTCCTGTAGGAGGCACAGGTGCTTTGTGTGAGAGCACTGCCTCCTTTACAGTGCTGTCCAGATGCCAGCTCACCTTCCTTCAGCACAACTGCCATGCAGCCCACTCAGCAACGTGAGCTGCTGTAAAGGAAATTCAGGTCCTACTTGAACATCCAATGCCCAACCAGTGCACCCTCTCCACAGAAGGGAGAGCGTGCACAGCGCGTTGTACCTGCTCTGAGTTCAGCCGTCCTCCCTTGCAGGATGCTGCCAGCCACCAATGACGTGCCCCTCGGCATCATTGATGGTGCTGTAGGGGCTATGGGAGGTGCTGAAAGGGGAAGGCAGGTGGGACCGGGTGTAACGGAGATGCAGAGGGACATGCAGGGGGGAGCCAGGTGGGACTTGGTGTAGGTGATGTTTGTGTCGACTGAGCAGAGTGTTTGCAGAAAGTGGTCACCTCCCAGAGGTGAAGCTCAAGTGTCCTGTTCACTGTGGCGCGGCCTACTCTCACCTCGTGGAGGCGGCCCTCCCTTTGGGTCACATCCTGCAGCTTGTGCTCTGCCTCCCTCAGCTTGGCAGCAGCCTCCACCTCAGCCTTTCGAGCGGCGTCCACAGCAGCAGCCGTCTCGGCAGCCAGTCTGCAGCAGCATGGAAGACTTGCCACCTGTCACAGTACAGCCCGTTTATGTACATGTAATGCCCTGTGGCGGTCTTTGAGGCATGTTTGACATGCTCCCGGCACTTGACAGGACTGCCTACATCTACAACACAGGTGCTAAGCAGCCAATACATACGAATCTGCCCTGAGAACCGCAGTAACACTGTGCTGCGCAGGTGTGTCTCTGAGGGTCAGGTCGCAGACATGTGAGCAACTGCACGAGCATGTGAGTAAACCACAAAACTGTGCGCTGCTTGTGCTGTAGATTGCTGGCGGGTCAGCATCTTAGCAACAGCTCTGCCACTCACACAGAGGAGCGCTGGTGGCGCTCTTGCATTTCAGCCTCCTGCTCTGCCAGGCGGGCCTCCTTCTGGACCAGGCGCTTGCGGTCGTCCTCCACCCCTTCCCGAGCCAGCTCAATGTCCCTGCGTGCCTTCCTGACCTGTACATGGCACCGCAGCTGGTGGCCAGCACCTCCTGCCTGAGCTGCACGTTGCTACACTTGATGAGTGGTCGACGGGTGCTTTGGACATGTCCTGAAAGTCCATCAGCTGGAAAGCAGCAGACTGTGCTCAAGCTACATATATCTGCCATGAAGGGCTTCCAGCATTCCCACCTCAGCCTCAGTGCTGGCCAGCACCTCCTGCTTCAGCTGCAGGCTGCCGCGCTCGGCCTGCAGCTGCGCCAGCTGCGCCTCCAGGCCCTGCACCTTGCCCTCGCGGGCAGCCAGGCTGCTGGCGCGCTGCTCTGCTGCCCGCGCGGCCTCACTGAGGCTGCGCTCCTTGTGTTGCAGAGCATCGCCCCGCTCAGCCAGAGCTTTCTGCAAAACCCAGGCAGGGGCCAGTGAGCATGGAATCAGCTGTCACAGCAACAAACTCTGCTCTCATTCCACCAAAGACAGTCAGGACCCACATAAAGATTTGGGTGGCGGTTGACCTGTGTAGACTTGCGCTCTGCACAGCAGCATTGCGTGACACATTGACAGTGTAGCAAGCTGTCAAGGCAATGTGTATGTTGGGAGCGCCTTCGTTCAGCGAACTGCAGCCAGGGGCCTTGGGCACCTTCTCAATTCAGACATGATAGACCGTCTTCACACACCTCCCAGCCAGCACATGAGCATGCCCAGTGCTGATGTGACCGTTCGCACAGCTGCACAGGCAGCTAGATGCACGCCAAGGTCAACAACCATCCCTCAAGGACCAGCAATGCCTTGGGGTGAAGAGCAGATGCTACCTCCTGGATGCTGGATGTTGTCCAGCTCAGACCAGTCAGATACCTTGAGGTAGTGACATACTCCGACCTGCCACAGCTTTTAGCCAGGCCAACAAGCTGTAGTGTGCAACCTGCCAGTTCTTGCAATCCAAGTTCAAGGGCAGCCCTTACCTCCATGCTGAGCTGCATGTCCTCCAGCTCCTGCTGCCGGCGGGACAGCTTGGCCTGCCACTCATTCAGCCCATCCTCGCGCTCCCCGATCTGGCGCATGGCTTCGGCCCGGAAGCGCTGCTTCCAGGCGTCCAGGCTGTCCTCATGCTCAGACAGCTGCTCCGCGCGCACCTGCAGCAGACAGCAGCAGCCTGAGTGAAGCTGCAGAGGTCACAAGCAGCATGCCAGTAACCTGGCTGTCCATGCTCGAACAACGACCACATTGTGCAGGCCTGCAGCACGGCCCTGCAGTCTGAGTGAGGCTGTTGGGGCTGCAGAGCAGCATGCCAGTGGCGGGGCTGCCCAAGCTTGGGTGTCTGCTGCGCACAAGCCTGCAGCAGCAAAGTGCAGGCTGTGTGAATTTGCAGGGGCGACAGCCCTGATGGCCCATGCTGGCAAACCTGGCAGCCCTTTGCAGGTGTTTGCTGCTGACCTGCAGCAATGCAGACTGAGCCATGCTTGACCTGTGATGAGCAGGATCCCCAAACCTGGCCTCAACTGCTGCAGGGTGCCCAGCAAGGAGCCAGCAACCTTCCGCCACGCCTCGGGGTGCCCACCTGGAGCTCGGCCCGCTCAGCCTCAGCGGCCTCTGCAGCGCGCTGGGTGGCAGAGGCGTCGTTCTCCAGGCGCACCCGCAGCACCTCCACCCGGTGTTCCTCAGCCTGGACGGCAGCCTCCCGCTCCCGCAGCTGCTGCTCCTGGGCCTGCATGGTGGGGCTGCGCATTAGGTTGTCCACAGGCCATGCGCGGCAATGGTCGTATCACAGCACGCCACAGGTAGAAGCTGCCTCCGTCACCTTGCCAGCTCCTGGTCCAGCCGCGCATCTGCAGAAATCCAAATGACTACCTGGGAGTTCACCTGCCTGTGCCGCATCCCAGCCTGTGAAAATGCTTACATGTACGGGGTGCTGCCCACGTGCCATGCTGGGCACTCTGCGTGACAAGTGCTCCACATACTGCCATTGCTCAGCACAGGCACCAGCCTGTGCATGCCACGCGGCTGGGATACTCTTCTGGCGCAAGCCTGACACCTAACACCCACTCAAACCAAAGCAATGGAGGGTTGGAGCTTGAATGAGTCCATACAACACAACGCCCAGGCCCAGATGCTCCACAGCAAAGGAGATTGACGGGGGGGAAGTGGTCAAGTTTGCACCTTCCCTGCCATTGTGCAGCATGCAGCTGGAGAGCGATCAAGAGTGCACCAACCTCCAGGTGGCTGCGCCGTAATGACAGGTCAGCCTCCTCCTCAGCAACGGCTGCCTCCCACTCGGCCACTCTCTCCTGCTGGCGGGCCACGACACCGTCTACCTCAGCGCGAAGCCTGTCTGCCTCAGCCTGGGCCGCCTCTTTGGCTGCCTGCAGCTCATAATATGCATCTCAGCATTACTCATTGCATACAGCTCGGGCTGTGGTTCTGGCAAGATGCAGCCTGTCCACGTCAGGCAGGCTGCCTGCAGCATGTGATATGCATCTTGCTAGCTGACCCAGCTCAGGGTGTGCCATGCATGGTACACAGGCTGCTCAGCCCGCTGAGCCCTCCCGTCCGCTGCCAACAGGACCTTATGGAGACTGGCCTCCTGCAGAGCAGGCTGTCTTGCTCAGCCACAGCTCCGTGCTAGACACTGAGCCTTTGTTGAGCAATGCCCTAGATTGGCGAGCAACGCCCAGACCACCCCATGCTGCACCCCTGATGGGGGGGGCAGAACCCACTCTGAGGCTGTTGACCAGATCAGCCTGCTGTGCCCTGACCAGCAGGTTCCCTGACAGACAATGATGAGGTCCAGCGTGGAAGAGCCCACCTCAGAGCCATCATCAAATCTTGCTCACACCCGTGGAGTGGTTGCCAGCTGGAGTCTCATTTAAAGCATGTGTGCCCCAGCAATTGGCCACCTGCTTGGAACCCAGTCAGGCACAGGAGAGGATACATGTATGTGCCAGACAGGGTCACGTGCTTGCAAGTCATGCGTTCCCAGGGGTGCTGTCTAGGTCAACCATGATGAGACTGAGAAAGCCAACCTTGAGGCTGTCAGCGAGGTGCGTCCGCTCCTGCGAAATCTCCTGCTGCTCCTCGTCCCACTGGCGGCGCCACTGCTCGCGTTCGCGGGATATCTGGTCCATCTCTGCCTGCGCAGCGTCGCACTGCTGGCGCACGGCAGCCACCTCCTGTCGCCCGGCGGCTGCGGCCTCCTCGGCTGCACGGTGGGCGTCTGTGATGCCCTGCAGGCAGAACGACTCCTGAGTGCGCTGCTCTGGCCGCCATTAGAGGTCTGGTCTGTGCCGGTGCAGTGGGCGTCAGTGCTGCCCTGCAGGCAGTAGAGCGCGCTTGAGTGCGCTGCTGTGGCAGCCATCAAAAGTTTGGCAAGTTGTGCCTGCACAGCAGACGTCAATACTGCCCTGCAGGTTAAATAGCATGCTTGAGTGCGCTGCTGTGGCAGCCATCAGAAGTCTGGTCTGTGCCTGTGCAATGAGCATCAGTGATGCCCGGCAGTCAAAACAGGGTTGAAGGAAAACCCTGCGGCAGCTGGCTCTGGGGCTGTACAATGTGCCTATTATCACCACAGCGGCAGGTGCCCTTGCAACAATGACAGCCGTGAAGGGTTGCAGAGCAACAAGATGCAGCCAATCCCCCTGCTTCAGCGGCTGCTTTGGTTTGGCAGCAGCCCCCAAATGTCTGGTGCTCAGCACCTGTAGCGTCATTGACAACACAGCAGGCGACTGTGGGGCCCTGCGGAGATGAGTGTCAGACTGAAAGCGTGCAAGGAGCTGTTTGCCGCAGTGCATTGCTGTGTGGTGGATGTTTTCTATCCTGAGGCACAGTCGCAGGCTGCCTACAGCAGACTGACTGCAGTGCTTTGCAGAGCCAGCATTGCAGAACCAGCAGGGTTGCGTAATCAGCATGTAGCTTGCATGGCACAGCCCTGCTGTTGTGTCACACTGCCCACTGTCCTGGCTGGTCTTCGGACCCCTTGAGCTAGAGCACAGCAGGTCATGCACTGCAGCTATGCGTCAGCAGCTTCTGTGCCCACCCTCTGGGCTTGCTCTTGGGCGGCCACCAGCCGGTCCCGTGCCAGCTCGGCGCGCCCACACTCCTCGCGCCAGTGCAGAGCATTCGTGCGCAGGGCTTCCTCCTCCGCCTGCGCAGCTGCCGCCCTGCGCTGGGCCTCTGCCATCTGCTCCTCGAGCAGGCGCAGCTCTGCCAGTGCCTGGCTGCGCTCCTGCACATGGGCAAGCAAGGTCGAGCGAGCAGTTGGTATTTCACTGTGCTTTGCTCAACCCCTTTCGATCTGATGCGGAGCAGCCCAAGGGCACCCGCAATCCAAGGGCGCCTGCTCCTCTTGGGCCGAGTGGCCTTGCACATGCAGCAACAGCCAGAAACATGTGCTTGTAATGCTCTCTCCTTCCCTCTGCCTGAAGTCTCTCCCATCCAGACGATGGCAAGGCCACAGGGCAGACGAGCGGAGCACCTGCTCTGACAGAGGTAGACCAGGAGCATGCTGGACTGTAAAGCATTGTGGCAAGGCACCTGCCCCTCCCAGCCACGGTAATGTAGTACTTGGTACAGCACAGCGTGCGCAATTGAACTTTTGAATGTGTAGCCGCGCAGCATTGGGCTGGAGTGGGAGGTGCGCCACAGCGGACGCATGTACAGCATGGGAAGCTGAACAGTCGGTCCCCAGGCGGTGCCGGCTGCGTGGCCATGTCGAACGGTGCCTGCGCAGCAGATGGGCACAGCACGGCACCTGCTCCTCCTGGGCCTGGCGGCGCCGCTGCTCAGCGTCCCTCTGGCGGCCTGCCGCGCCGGCGGCCTGCTCCTTCTCGGCCAGCTGGGCCTCTCGGGCGGCAGACTCTGTGCTCCACCTGGAGCGAGTCTCCTCCAGTGCCTGCCGCTGCTCGGCCAGGCGCTTGGCATCATCCTGCAGGCAGCCACTGTCA
Organism: Asterochloris erici; assembly: GCA_019693375.1. NCBI lineage: Eukaryota > Viridiplantae > Chlorophyta > Trebouxiophyceae > Trebouxiales > Trebouxiaceae > Asterochloris > Asterochloris erici. The sequence continues at coordinate 71,048 of JAAMXJ010000143.1, read as the reverse complement.
CATGTGGCCATCAAAGAGCTTGTCTGAAGTCTGCAATGGACCACAGCAAACCCTGCTGGCCAGAGCAATGGCTCTTGTGAGCTGCAGCAGGACACTGCGCTTGCCTCTGCAGTTGAGTGCAGTCTCATGAGAACAAGGGACGCTTCAGTGGGACAGCAACCCCTCTGCGGGTTGTCATGTATTGCAGCAGGGTACACCTTGAATTTGTGCACCTGAGGCAGAGCAGCCACAGCGCCTCTGCCTTGGCCTTGGCCAGGTGAGCAGGCGCACATGTTCGCCCTCAACCCTAGCCGCTGACCCCTGTCGGACTCAGGGCAGCGCTGCTCACCTTGCTCTTGCGCCACAGGGCCTCTGCCTCGGCTTTGGCCAGGTCGGCAGCTGCGCCAGCTGCCTGCACCTCATCCTCCCTGGAGCCGACCTCACTCTCCCGCTGCACGAGGCGCTGCTCCCGCTCAGTGAAACGGCTGGCTGCCTTCTGGGCAGCCTCCAGCTTGGCCTCGCGCTCTGTGAACTCTGCGGCATGCTGGCGCACCTGCAGGTCAGGCCAAGAAAAGCCAATCAGTCGTTGATACGCGTGACAGGGCATCACGCTGCTGACAGCCCCACAGGCGACCCTGCAGGCAGCAGAGCCATGCTCAGGACTGCCTCTGCTATGCCAGCCTGCCCATCTGGCCTCCTCAGGCATGCTGCACGAGTGCTCTCTCACAAGCGTTGTTACTCCCGGGGCACCCAAAGGCTTCTGTTGCCAGCCTACCTGCTGCTCCAAGGCCTGGTGGCGCTGCTGAAGGCTCGCAGCCCCCTCCTCTGCCTGCCTGGCCTGCTCCTGTGCTGCCATCATCTTCTCAGTCGCCGCCTTCAGCAGCGTGGCAGCAGCCCTCCTGCAGGACACCACCGCTGGTTGGGCCAGGGGCTGCAGGCGGCTGTCAAAGCTCTTTGCAAAGCCAGCTGGTAGTCGCGCTGCCTGTGCCAGACGCATTCCACTGGCAGGGTACCACTGGTGGCTGCAAAGCTAGGGGCTGGCGGTGGCTGCCAATGCTCTGTACAGAGCCAGCTGCATGGTTGCAACTCCTGTGCTGGACACATGGCAGCAAAGATGGGTCCCGAGCTGCCGCCTTATCATGGGTAAATTGCTGAGCTGGCAGGGCTCTGTGCAGCGCCCAATCTCTCCCCCAGCTTCAAAGCCCGTGAGACTGCCGTGAAGGAACGCCTGATCTTTGCCCTCCACGGCAGCCTGTTCGGCACGGGCTGTCTGCCCAATAGCGCGGAGATGCTGCCCGCTGAGCACAATGCCTGCGGGTTGATTTGCTGCAGACGAGCGCCTCCTGAGCTGCCAGGGTGGCTCACTCCGCTACCACAAGCCTGTGTGCTGCTCGCCAGCTGATGCCCCTGTTGCTGCTCGGAGAGCAGCTAGCACTCCCACAATGGGTCTCACGTCCTAGCCTCTGGAGAAATACTGCAAATGCGGAGGCACCATGCACACTCACTTGTCGCGGGCCAGCGCCTCCAGAGCTGCCTGGTGCTCAGTCTCCAGCCGCTCCTGCTGCTGCCTGCGCTGGCGGGCGCCCTCTGCAGCGCCAGCCTGCTGCTCGGACTGCATGCGCTCCTCATGGGTCTTGCAAGCCCTGCATGTGAGCGAGGTGAACCCCTTCAACACTTTGTGACTTCTCTGGTCTTCCTGTCTGCGTGGGCCATGCAGACAACATGACGCTGCCGCACAGGGGCAGGAGCATGCTTGCGCAGCCTGCCCCAAGCTTGGCACCCACCCATTCCTACCCAAGGGGAGCCTGAGCAGCGTTTGGATCGGGTGCGGTAAGCTGCCAGCAACAGAGATCTCAACGGTCTGCAAGATGTTCAGAGGTGCTTGACTTGGGGGAACGCAGCTGCGCACAAGAGCTCAGGGGTATGCAGCTTTGCCAATGCCAAAGGCTATGGCTGTGCACATCTTGGAGGCCACCACCTTCTGTTGCATGGACAACACTGAGACAGCGTCCACGTACTCAGCTATAGCACCAATGGCACATGTGTCCCAAGGTACACAGCACGCTGCCGAGCGCCCTGTCAAGCTGCTCACCTGTTGACAGCTGCCAGGTGTCCTTTGGCCTCGTCCAGCTGCTGCAGGGCGGTGGACAGCTCTGACTGCGCTGCCTCAGCCTGCACCCGGGCGTCCGCAGCCTTGGAGGCTGCGCTGCTCCCCTCGGCCGCATACGAGTCCCGCTTGGCTGCCCAGGCACCGGCCTCAGCCTGCAGTCAGAAGCGGGATGTGGCCTCTCGCCGGTGCATCCCCCACCCTGCCCTCCCTGGCCTGCCACAGCTTGTGTTTGGCGCAGAGACAGCGGCGTCAAGTCCCTCCCCGTTCGCTGCATCAGGTGCTGCTGAGGGTTGCATGGTGCCTGGAGGCCAAGTGCCCGTGTGCAGGCAACCCTCAATGGTAGGTGCTTTCTAACCACTCTTTGATTGGGAGTAACCACTGCACACCCGTCATGTGGGCCAGAGCACCAGGCTCCACTGCTGAGCGGGGGCTGCCCCTCCAGAGTCCAGCCTCGCCTTCCCCCTTGCAGGCAGCGCTGGACGCAGCGCTGACAGGGCCATGTGCCCATCCCTGTACATGGTGCTGATGGTGCCAAGCCAGTGGTAGGCAGCAGCCCACCAGTGACGCCCAGCCAGCCATCCTTCAGCGGCTCCACATGTGAGGCAGGGCCTACCCAATGCCAGATGGGCAGACTGTGCAATAGGCCACTGTAGAGATGCATGAACCCGGCTGTGGATGGGCTCCACCGCTGAGCAGCAGAGCACCAGTGACGCCCAGCCAGCTGTCCGTTGAGCTTCTGAGTCTTGCAGGCCTGACATGCCTATCAGACGTAGGCAGCATGCACAGGGACTGCTGCATGGTGTTACGCATACTGTCTCAGACTGCACGCGCCAAGAGGGTGGCGTTGTGCCTGAACCCATTCTGCTCTGGGCAGGAGGTGCATTGAGACCCAGGCAGCTCACCCTGAGCTGCTCAATCTCGAAGGCGTAGCTGCGCCGGGCAGCCTCCACCTGGTCCAAAAAGCTTTCTGAGGCCTGCTGCACTGCTCTCTGCTCTGGACCAGCAGCACTGAATGACATAGCAGCTGGTGCCTCACGCCTGGGGTGAGGCCCCAGCCCAGGGTGCTGCTTGGTGGGGCTGCCTGCTGGACTGATCAGCGGGCTGTGCTGCTGGCTGGCACTGATTGTCCAGCTGTGGGCCCCAGTCTGCAGCCAGGCCTGCGCTTGAAATGTGCACGGGGATGGCTCTGCAGATGATGTGTGCTGGCACCATACATGGCTTGCAGCGTGAGAGGCTGAGGAGGCGGTGGACGTGAAGTGTAGGCTGCAAGCAATGTCTAGCACGGCTGACCTGGGCGTCCCTAGGGCCAGCCTTCCTGTTGGCAGCCTCAAGGAGGTTGGCGCTGCGCTTGAGAGCCTCAGAGTGCACCGCCCCATGGGCAACAACCTTCTTTTGGTGCTGCTTCCATTGCCCCTCAAGAGCCTGGAACTTGCTCAGCACATTGCGAGCAACAGACTGGCCTGCCCCAGCTGGCTGCTCTGAGGGTGTCGGCATGATCCTGAGTGGTAAGCTTGGCTCTCTACACTATCAGAGGACTGCCTATCAACACCATGTCAGAGCCTGACGGAGCGAACATGCGGCATGTGGTTTGACCGGTCCTCTACCTGACACTCAAGATCACTGGCTTCAGCAGTTCTCTTTCTATTCAGCTTCCTCTGTATGTGCTATAGCCGAACGGATTCCATGTCAGTGGCACATGGAAGTGAGACAACTCCTGCAGAGCATTCAGCGTTGGTCCCTGATGGCAGATTCTGCTGGGCAGGGTAGCAGCAGTTGAAGATGCACACCTGCTCTGGCAAAACCTGGAAATGTACATGTACAAGGGGATAGAAGGCTCCACTGGCAAAGAAGTCTGGGTGCTGCTGCTGGCAGGCTGCCATGTATGTGGCAACGTCAAAGGTCAGTCTGCAGCCAGCACCAGCAAGTATCAGCAAGAATCCAGCTGGAGGTTCCAGGCAATGTTTGGGAGAGGCTCAGCAGAAGTCCATCATCAGAGCAGGCCACAGGGCGTGTGTCGCCTGTACATGTTGGCAAGAAGCAGTGGGGAGACGCTCAACCCATCTGGAAATCAGGGCCAGCATAAGCTGCAGGGCAGGCAGCACCTGTAAATGCCTGCCGGCATGCGATTTGATGGAGGCATCAGGTTGGGCACCCGGCCGTCGCTGTTGGTGCGCCCAGCAGCCACCTGCTCCCATGCCCCCCGGCTGCCTGCACACTGCCTGTGCAGCGCGACTGGCACGTCTGGGGCTGGGCGCCCCATGCTGGTGTCCAGCATGTGGGTTGTGATGGGGCTGCCCTGCGCTGGCTTGGCGCTGGGCTCTGCAGCAGGAAGGGCACACTGACCCTATCAATGAGAGTAGGTGACACGTGGTGAGCGAGGCCGAGGGCCGTTGACGTTTGATGCAGGCTGACAGGGCACCTTTAGAGCAGACCCAGCAAATGCCTGTACCCTTGAAACCACTGAGACAGAGAACAAAATGGCATGCACACCACGTCTTATGCCCAAGAGGCCAATTTGTGAGACAGCCACCGCACCCAGCTCCCAAAGGCAGACCACCGGCCGCGAGGATGGCAGCACGCAGGAGCACCCACCCCTGACATGCTGCAGGATCCGACCTGCTCTGCGCTCAGCCGTGGAGGCGGCGCTGCCATCACCCTGCGGCTGCTGGGTGGCCACCATGCTGCGCAGGCGGAGCTCCGTGATCTTCATCTGCTCCACTGCTGCGTTGAGCAGCTCCTGGCTGGGAGTATTTGGGAGCCTGCAAGCCGACGGGAGAGCCATGTGCTCCATGCTGGCCGCTCACTGCTGCAGTGAGCAGTTGTGGTTGGGGGCATCAGGAGGCCAGCACAGGTAGTCATACACGCTGCCAGCCTCAGCTGGCAACAGTGGCTGCTGTGCCCTGCTTGCTAGGCTGCAGAACGCTGCTGTGAGAAGAGTTATGTTTGGCTTGGATCCATGGAGCATGTGCCAGTAGTGTGCTGCAAATAGGTGACTTCAGGGCTCACCTACTCTGGAGTTGATGGAGCATCTGTGCAGCACTGAGACCGCTGGCACAGATGAGGAAAACGTGCCCAAACCTGGCCTCATACTCCTGATTGCTGCGCTGCAGCTTCTGCAGGACATCCTGCAGAGCGACGTGAACAAACATAAACCCCCGAGCCCCACATGAGGTCTGACTGTGAGGTGTGAGGCCACCTGCAATCCAAATGGTATCATATGAAGTCCTAAACACAATCATATTGCTATGTTTGGGGGCAGCTGCAACTTGGCCACCTGCGGTGGAGGAAGCAAAGCAGTAAGCGGACCAGACGGGACGCCAACCCAGGGCAGCCGCAAGTCTGGAGCCAGGTTTCAGAGGGAATACAGAGGCCGGCCTTCACTGAAGGAGGAGGCTGCTGCTGCATGCCATCATGTCTCAGAGTGGCCTGCCTGATGTTGTCTGCCACTCTGATTTGGATGCAGACTGGCACTCACCTGCCCTGCGTCTGCCGCTGATGCCTGCTCGCCATGGCTGAACTTGGCAAAGCCATCAAACCTCTTCTGCAGGCTGCTCAAGTCTCCTATCCTGGGGTGTGCCGCAAAAGCCTCAAGCCAGCCTGTGACAGGCACCTGCAGGGGTTTGACTGGGACCTGTCAGGCAAGGGCTTTCTCCAATGCTGTGCAAGCGCAGCAACGACAGCCGTTGTGCCTGACCTGGTTCCACCACACCTCTCGAGCACATTGCAGGAGAGTGTCCAGATCTGCAAAGGGTCCCCCTGTCGCTACTCGATGAGCCCATTGCTGGCAGCTGCAGCACGTGAGCAGATCCTGCGATTGCACTTGCATCAGTGGCGTGCAGGCAGTCCGGGACTCAAATGGCCATCATGACCTAGCAGCAGTCAACAGAGCCAGTTTGACACCAAGCCTTTCTCTCTTGTTATCAACAGCTCAGCATCTGGGCCTTTGGACCAACGGCTATTCGACCTTCAAGCATAAACTTAGGGGGCTGATCATTTATTGAGGCGCAAGCTTGAATCACTGTGATGCTCAAAACAGATGACAAATGTCAGTGCCAGGAAAAGCAGGACTCTCTCTACATAATGGTGCAACGCCGGCTGGCGTGCTCATGTGACTCGGCCAGAGCCGCGTCGGTGGTCTCAGCACCAGTCGGCGGCCCCCGTGCGGGGTCATAGGTGAACTGGGAGGTGTCCAGGCCATACTTGTCCCGCATGCGCAGCGACCACGGATCTGTCCGGGGCGTCTGGCTGGCAGACGGCAAGCCAGCCTCAGGGTCTGCAGCTGCTGCTGGGCCCCCACTGCTGCAGAGTGGGGCACACGTCATGAAGTCACGTGCGGCTTGGTCAGCTGAGGGACACCCAAAGCAGTGTGGCCACCCACTCAAGCACCGCTCCCTCTGAGCGGCAGAATGCAGAGGCTGGGAGAGCAGCTGCAGCTTTGAAATCTGCCCACAGCCACGACAGTGCAGCACGGGGCTGACAGTTGCAGCATGCAGCTCACTCTGCGAGAAGTGGTCGCCGCCTCCCCCAGATCTCATCCTCCTCGTCGCTGCAGGCAGTTGCGTCAAATTATCGGCTGCACTCGTCTTGACAGCGCAGCATGCTGGCAAGGCAGTGCCTGGGTCTGTGCAGACCATCATGCAGAGGGATTGTGGCTCCACAAGTGCAAAGGGAGGGCCTGCCAGCAATTGGCAGGTAATGCAAGGGGCTTAGCACAGCAGACGAGCCCTGGCACCACAGTGTGAAGTCACCCAACCCCCGGACAAGGGAGGCCCACCTCTCATTCTCAAGCAGCGCGTTCTGCTGCGCCTGTGTGAGAGCGCAGGCCAGCAGGACGACCAGGACCTGCATGACGAACGCCGCCAGCGCCACCCACTGCACGATGCGAAGCTCCTTGCGCAGGAAACGCTCAATCTGCAGCAGGGGGAGCAGCCATGTTAAGAAGCCAGGCCAGAGCAGCATGCATGATGCAGCTCAACAGCTGATGTGGCAGCAGGTGCATGCTGTGCCTCAGCAGGCAGGGCAGCCTCATTCAACAGGCAGTGCAGCCCCAGAGCTAGTGTGGCTGGACTTGGAGCAGGTGCATGCTGCGCCCAAGCAGGCAGGGCAGCCAGGATGGCGCAGCGCGTCTGTAGGGGATGGTTCAAAACTGTCCTTGATGCCCTGCAGCTGGTAGAGGTCAACGATGCACCTGCTGCATGCTGTGCAGGCCGCAAAGGCCATGTTGCATTGGTCAGTAGACATGTTGAATGGCATGCCACTTGCTGCTGTGATGGCACTAAGCCCTGCATGCTGTAGAGGGATGAGGAGCACACCCCGTTGTTATGGTGAACAGCCCCACTGTCGGCCTCTGAAGCAGGGAGGTGAACTGCCACCATTGACTGAAGGCTCCCAAGCTGCCTCTGAGTTCCGCCCCAACCTCTGTCCTTGCTGGAAGCCCTAGTATGCATCTAGGCTCCAGCCTTTCAGGCTCATTGCACCCCATGGGTATGCTGCTAAAGCCTGATCTCTGCCCACCTGCTTGGCCTCGCCGGTGTCGTCGTGAGGCAGCCTCTTCTGCCAACTGTCATCAGCAAAGTAAGCCACGATCATGGCGCCCTCAGCCACCAGCAGCACGATGACCAGGGTGGAGTACAGGTTCAGGCACCAACGGATGCTGCGGGCGGCGCCCACCAGGCCAGTGATGGCTGTTGCGAAGACAAAGATGCCCACGCCGCCAAAGGCATACACGAACCTGCAGCATGGGTCTCCCTGAGATTAGCAGGGACATACCAAGCAAGCCTGCAGCAGGGGTTCTGCACTTAATGTGGCTGGGGGCTGCAGCGTTGGGCCCCCAAGCAGAGGACAAGGCAGGTGACCTATAGGCGGCACAGACTGATCCTATAAGTGGGGGTGTGCAGGCTCAGCAGCTGGGCCCGACATGCAGCCACGAGGTGTGCGCCAATGAAAGCGTGGCAGGAACAGCTAAAAGTCTTTTGTTTTGCACTTGTCAGGAGTTTCCAGGTGCAGTGGCGAGAAGCCGCCACAGCACTCAGAGAGCAGCTGGAGGCTGCATTGTGCAGGCCGAGCCATCACAAGGGCTGGAGTCTGAGCTGAGCACTGTGCAGGGAATAGTCAGAAGGCAGAGCAGCACTGGCAGGTTGCCACTTGCAAGCAGCCGGAAGCCATGACTATGTACAGCATGCTGTGGCCGAGAAGGAAGCAGCACATCGCAGCGCACCATGGGTTGCCCGGCCTGCCAAAGTGGGACGACGGCGCTGGTGCTGGTGCCAGCTGCGTCTCAGTCCAGCCCTTGACATCAAACAGCATGTAGAGGGCATAGGCTGCATAGAATTGTGGAGGTGTGAGTGTATGCTGCAATGTTTAGCAGTGGATCTCTTTTGTTGGTTCACAAACAAGCACTCACCCAGCATGCCCAGACCGGCCAGGGCCAGTATGGCATTGCATACTTGCAAACACAACCTGTAGCAGGAGCACTGGATGAGTTGAGTTGTCACACATAACGGAATGGCAGCCATATCTCCAACCCACCTCAGGCAGCTGACAGTGAAGCCAGCTGGCTTGGAGTGGTGCCCGCTTGCCATGGTGGCTGGTGTAGCTTCCGAACCTGAGTTCAGAAGCCCAGTTAGAAAGCAAGAAGGAGCATCAGTGAAGTGTCTTCTCACTGCCATTGGCTGCTCGCCTCGTGCTGAGCGCCTAGTCCTTGATCCCCTTCGTTCGATCGATCGGTAAGTAGGCAGTGCATCTGTGCTTGCTGGGGCATTGGCTGTGGGCCTGCTGTGGACCTGTCCCCTGCTTCTCTGGGCCAGCACCTGCTCTGTATGGCTACCTGGCGGTGATCCATGTGCACAGCCCAAAACCCTCCTCTGATGCCGAGGTGTGCTGTCCCTGCAGTTTCAGAACAGTCCGTATGGCGTCCTCACATGCCATGATGTCCCTGTCCCTCCTGGGCCTCACCTGCCTGGCAGGTGCAGGCGTCGGAGTGGGTGAGTGACCTTCTCATCGGTGCTGTGCGTGCTGCTCCATGCATGGCTTCCTGCTGCCCAGCTTTGATGCTCGCTATGGTGCCCACAAGCTGCGCAGCAGATATTGATTGGCCGCCCTCCCATGTCTGCAGGGTCAGGCGTCGCAATGATGTACCAGGTATGCAGATCGCTTCGTCCAGCACTGGTTCAGCTTGTGCATTGTAGCTGATGAGCTTCTGGCCAGGCAGCATGCTCACCCAGAGATCAAAGCTGGTTTATGCTGCAGGCCATGGCTGCTGAGGAGCAGCAGAAGGCGTCTGGCACAGCAGCAGCCCACTCCCCCAAGGAGCCAAAGGTCTCTCTGGCCACTCGCGGCTTTGCAGCCGATGGTGCCAACAAGCAGTAGACCGTGCCACTGTCACACCCAGCCAGCGCAGCCACGTTGGAATAAGGACTACAGTGCCCATAGTCTGCTGCTCAGGGACCAAATCCTGCAGCTGTGTGCAGCTGAGACATCTGTGCTGATGCAGTATATGTTATGAGAGTATTTGAGTGCTAGCACAATAATTGTTGTTGTGACCTGGTGTGGATTTTAGCATTTGTGTAATGGTTAGCCCTGTTTAATGGCAGCGCAGGGGAAGTAACTTATGGCGTCCATGCATGAGCATAGGTGCAGGCCCTTCAGCACTTGATGGCCCTGCTTTCTGCAGCCTCTAGATGGCAACCTTCAAGTCAAAGTCAAAGGCTGCAGCAATGCTGGGGGCAGCCCTGGCTCGGCCTTCTCATCAGTGTCAGGCCTGTCGTGCTGCCCATGCAAGTCGTGCTGCCACCGGTCACCACCAAAGTCCTGGTCATCTCCATGGCCCCGTGACCTGTGCAGAGAGGGCAGCGGGCATGTGTCGTCAGGGCAGCAATGAAAGCGGCCATGGTTTTGAGGTGATTGCAGAGCATGACGCGCTTGTTCAGCAAGGAGCATCTGATGTCAAGTGCAGCGGCCATGCAGGCAGATGTCTGCCAGAGCATGGGATGAAACAAGTGCAATACGTGTTGCCTGCTGCTCTACTGCGCAAGGAGAGCACCTGCCAGGTGCAGCGGCCACGCAAGAACACATGTGCAGATTGATGAAATGCGCCCTGTTTGCTGCACCACTGTGCAAGGAATGTACATGGACTATCAGCAGCCACTCAAGCGCTGACATCCTGAAGAAGGACGCAGATCAGTGCGCCCCGCCTTGCCTTGCCTGTGGTGAAGCCTTGCGCAAGGAGGGGCGCGTACCAGGTGCACTAGCCACACAGGGACACCTTCAGCCTCAACTGGCGCACGTGGAATGGAACAGCGCAGGACTTGCCTGCTCCTGGCCTTGAGACGGTGCCGCTGCTCAAGCTCAACTCTATCTGCCTCCAGCGTCCTGGTGGCCGGCCTGCAGGGTGGCCAGGTCAGCCGGCCTGTCAAAGAGGGAGGAGGGAGACACAAGGGCAAGCGCAACCTGTTCTGTGTCTGACGCCCCACCGCTGCAGCCGTGAGCATCATGCGCTGCGTGAGACGCAGGCCGCTGAGGGATGGCTTCACCTGCGCTGAGGGTGCAGGGGTCCTGTCACAGTCTCCAGCCCTCACTCCAAGGTGGTGCACGAGCCACTGCTTGACAGCAGGTGCTGAGTGCAGCAATCTTCACTGCAGCACTCGTGTGGGGAATGGGAGTGATGCGCAGCCCGCATCATAGCCAGCAGCCTCACGAGGCCTGCGGGGAGGTCCCCCAGGTATCACCTCAACAAGCTGCACATGCAGCGACAAAGATTCTGGCTCTGCCGACCAGAGGGCATCTGACGAGAACACAAAAGGCGGAGGCCCCCGGGGCAAGCAGCACTATATGCAGAGGGCAGCACGGCAGATACTCACTCTGGGGCTCGCCAGCCATTGGACGGCTGCCGGGCTCTCCAATCTTGCCGGAATGGTTGTCGCCCATCGGAATTTCTGGGCACCTCAGGTCTGCTGTCCCACCGACTGCGCCCCTCGTAGGGGCCACGCATGTCCCTACAGACATTTGAGACATGGTATCACACCTGAGCAAGGGAAAAGGCCAGCTGTCTAGACCACAGCAGTGCTCTGCAAGCTTCACTCAGACCACCCACAGACATATGGCACACAATACGGGCCTCTTGATATTTTGCAGCGCAACTTTGGTGCCATGGCACTAGAGGAGACTCAGTGGCTGGTCACAAAAATTCCACCAGAGAGCAGGCAGAATAATTCTTGGGACCTAGCAAGAAGGCATGGAGCCAAAGGTTGACATGAACCTGCAGGTGTGTGGCCATGGCATTCACCCCTCCCAGCACCCAGCTGTCCCAGGCAGCTCCGGCAACATGACTGTGATAGACCGGCCGTTCATTTAGCTTTGCAGCAGGCCAGCCAGGTAGCCAACCCCAGCATGATTCTCGGGTGTAGTCATGCCCAGGGCTAAGTTCACATGAGCAGGTGTAGTTGCCGCCAGGCAGCACGCTGCTTGGGCATGTGTGCTGACTATGCAGACACAACACTCCTTCTTGCTGTTGAGCCTGCAGCTCTCCTTGCAGAGAGGCCGCGGCTGGGGGCGCCAGCACCTTGTGCAGCCACAGCTTAGCTGCCTCGGGGCTGAGGCTGGCGCGGCCGTCAATCATCCCTCTGATCCCTAGCATGCCTGTCAAACATGGGCCACTGACTGCAGGGAGGCTATGGCTGTGGGGCACCAGCACATCATGATACCAGAGCCCAATGCTGGAGGGGTGGGGCAAGCGTGGCCGCCTGTCATCGCATCAGTTTGACCATGGCCGTTGAACATGAGTGTCTGACCACACAGGGCGCTTTGCTGTGGGGCGCCAGCTCGTTGTGACACCAGAGCCCACCTGCCAGAGGGCCGCAGCTGCCGCGGCCGCCAGTCGTCCCACCCACGCTGCCTGCCAGGGCTCCTGCTGCGCCGGCGGCCCGGGGGCTGAGGGGATCGCCTTCTGCGGCTCCTGCTCCTGCTGCGACGCTCCCTGCTGCTGGGACGGCGCTCCCTGCTGCTGCGGCGCCGCTCGCGACTCCTGCAGTGGTGGGACGCACTGAGGCTTGGCCTGGCAAGTCTGCTTCTGCAGTGCTTTGCAGCGCTCCCTGCCGCTGCGCTGCCGGTCGCGACTCCTGCAAGGGTGGCAGACATTGAGACTATGTTTGGCAACTGCAGGGCTAGAGTGCTGCTCCTGCAGGGGCAGGTGGCTGTAGAGGCTCGCTGGATTCTTTGCACAGGGCAGGTGAGCTCTTACAGAGGTGCACAGACATGTGAGCGGCGTCCCCTGCTGCTGCAGCGGCGGTCGCTGCTGCTGCACAATGTGCAGCACACAGAGCATCTGCTGTGGCAGTGCCTCCTCATGCATGTCAGCACAGCCTGCCTCAGCTCAGGCCGCTGCATGTACCACCTGCTGCTGAATCGGCGCCTGCGATGCGGCTCCTCAGAGCTCTGCTGATGGCGCTGGGCTAGGTCCACAGCCACGGCGCTCTCATCCTTGCTGTGGTCTCTCTCCTGGCTGGGGGACTTTGCTGCATGCTGGCTGACCTGATCTGGCTCAGGTATGGCATCAGCATGATCTGCATGGTCAGAGCAGCAGTCTTGATGCAGGCACTGGCATGATAGGGGGTTCCAAGTCAGAGCAAGGGATGTACCTGTCAGCTCTGCCTGCGCTTCAGCTCCATTAGGCTGCGCCTGCAGCATTATTGCTCCAAGTAAAGATTCTCTGCTGTCAGTGCAAGGCAGCAGTCGAAGGGAGCTCACCTGCTCAGGATCAGTGTCTGCCATGCCAACAATTCTGCTAAGGGTCACTTTCTTTCCTACTGACAGGTCGCAGGCCTGTCGGAGCTGTTCAGCTCGAATTGACTGTTGATAGGTTGTGTGCTACTTAGCTTCATGTTGCATGCCCGGCCTTGAGCAGCCCAACTCATGAGGCGAAGCTGGGTATTGAGGCGTGCCCTAGTGTGCGCCTTGTGAACAGGCTGATCCTCCTTGGAATGGCCTGCCAGAGACACTACGCAGCGACCTTCATTGACAAGGCAAGCCTGACTGTGTCATTGCTGGATGTCAGCATGCGTGCCTGAGGAGAGCATCCTGTGATACGGATGGGAAAATCAAGTTTGTGCATGGCTAAGACGGCTTGGCAGAGCTTCAAGCAGCAATTGACCCAGAGGTAGGCCTTTGGCAAGATTGTGTTTGTCGTTGTCTAAGGTTGCTGTGTATGAGCCGTTTGTATGGCATTGTAGGTGCTCCCCAAGGACTTTGGGGGGCAGGCTGACCTGATATCAGTACAGGACTATCGAAAACACCGTTTGGCAATCTGCAGGAGGCAAATGGCGCAGCCAAATCTTGAAAGCCAGTCTGCGTATTCTTTGCCTCTGACTGGTCAGTGGTGTTCTTCAGCTTTTGCAAGTCTGTGGGTTCAAGGACAACACCACTGTTTCCAACTTCTTCAGCATTACATTTGTTGTGTGTGTAAAGATACTGCCACTGCCATGCATTGCAAGCCAGTCAGCACCCGCTAGGTGCTGCTAGGCGATGTCAACACTGAAAAGCACAAAAACGCAATGCGTCCACTCAACTAGGTCTGGGCTAGCTAGCCTCAAGTTTGCTGTCTCAGCTTGCTCTAAGTCACCTGGAAAGGACTCCAGTAGGCGAGCCACAAAGGTCAGTGGGATACATATGATACAGTCATGTCTCGGATGCATGCAGATCTTGCTCTGCAACATTTCAACATCAAAATTGTGTGTGCTTAATCCTCAGGGCGCTCATGTTGTCTCTGTCATGCTGCAAGCGACATCCCACAGCTGGCCTGCCACCTCAGGGTCCAGGGCGGAGCTGCTGGGTCGTGCCACCCTGCTGTGCTCCACATATTGTCCATGCACCTGCAGCACAGAACTGACTACTAGAGCCCTGGGTTTCAATGACAGTGCAGCGCAGCTCGAGACGGGCAGCGGCAGAGTCCTGTCTCCAAACGCAGCTCCTCTATATCTTGCCAGCAGCTCCATGTACTGATTGAGGACACGGTCAAGCATCATGGCCATGATGGCTCAGGAGTGCAAGCCTGTTCAGCCGTTGGCGACACTCAAGCAGCAGGCGTTTGTTGCATACCTGTACAGGGCAGTGTGCCACGGAGTTGTCATTGTTAGCAGAATGCAGACACACCTAGCAGTGTGACATGCTGGCAGCCCAGAGGAGTCAGCAGCAGCTTGCCAGTGCGGCAGCAGGATGAACTCATACATGGCTTGACCGTGTCATCCACCAGCACCAAAGCTGCTGGCAGCAGTAAGGCTGCCAACCACTGCCAAGCATCATGGCTAGCATCATGCAGACTCACAATGCGGTGTGGCGCACTGGCAGCCCAAAGTAGAGTAGCAGAAGCGTGACGGGGCGGCAGCAGGATGAAGGGGAATATGACGTCTAACAAGGGGTGCAGCAGGGGCCGCAGAGGGCGAGGGCAGCCATTGCGCATCCAGCTCCGGGCCAGGTCTGTATCAATCAGCCCAGGATGTACTGCAGACAGTTGTGGGGGCTTAGCATGTGGGGCTGCACAAGTTGGAGTTGATCGGCACAGAACATTGCAGACAGGCAAGAGGCGACCAAGAGTGTGACTTGGCTCCAGCCACAGAAGAGGAGTACCACCCTCAAGCCACCCCCAGACACTCTATTGCAGCCACAATGAAGCCTGAGTAGTGATCAACTCATTCCCACTTCAGCAAGGCAGGATGTGGGGTCTTGACTTGAGTGCAGAACCCAGCCACAAAAACAGAGTATGGATCAACTTTGGGGCCTAAAAGACAGGCGATGCGCTACCCAGACAGGTATCAATGAGCACAGGGCACGTTGCAGGAAGTGCTATGTCTTTGAGACATTGCACAGGTTCTCTGTGCATGGCCGGCACAGAAGACATTGAAAGCAGCCTGGGGCCTGCCGTGTACATGTGCAGTATACAGAAGTGAAAGCTGATTAGTTTATGAGACATGCAAAAGGACGTGCTGACCTGCCACAATCGTGTCTTGCTCGTGCTTCTGATTCTGCTGCCTGCAGCGTGCACAGCCTGACGTTGAAAAGCTGCACGGCATAATCACAGTGCAGACAATAGTACATGATGACAAGTGATTGCCATTGGGGGCAGAGAGCATACAGCCTGCAGGCCACTATAGGAAGCTACATGCAGCAACTAAGGAAACAGGCCGGTCAAGGTCAGCGTAGGGCCTCTTTGTGATCTGAGCCTCAACCCTGAGTGGACAGTGTCCCTCTGTCTGGGGACACTAGCAGCCTCAAGTGGTTCGCCACAGGCAGCTGCAGTCTTTCGCATCAGCAGGGCCCTCAGATGAGCTATGTTAGCTGTCTCACCTCTCCAAACGTCTTGCCAACTCCTTGGCATGCATCAAGGTCATCAATTTGCTATCTGCACAGAGAAGGGAGCAGACGTATTGCTTCTCACGCAAGCACTGAAAGGCCCCAGGGCTGCAGGTGACTTGCAGGAAGCTCTCTAAGACAAGTGATGCCTGCTGTCAACAAGAGAGATCCTCAAACCTCAAAGCGACAGCACCACACACTACAACCACAGCCAGAGCAGCAGTTGGAGGGCACAGCAAAGTCTGGGGATGGTGGGCATGCAGTAAGCACTTGCATCGTCCCCACCACCCCTCCAGCATCCACGCTCACGGAACTTGCTTGCAGAGTTGCACCCACAACAACACAGCATGCGTCTGATCAGGGCCTGTCATTACTGATCATGAGAGGCGTGCAGCAGGCACAAAGTAAGTGGCCCATGCCTTGCACCGTCCCGTCTGCACACCATCAAGTCACACGAAAGGCAGGACAGCCTTAGCCACAAGGGGGATGACCGCCCGCATGCCAACGTTGGCTGTTAACAGCGACCAGAGCTGCAATCATGGTCGCACATCTGCACTCGTCCAGGCCCACCTGCATACGCTTTGAATCCCCTGTAGTCCTTCTGGGCTTGCAGGTCTTCAAATCGGATCCTGCCAGCCCGGTGAGTCATTGAGGACACGGATATCACCTGCAGTCAGGACAGCGACAAATCAAGCTGTTGTGAACCCCAAAGAGAAGCTTGGTCTCTGCAGAGTGGTAGCCACATGTTGCAGCACACTCAGGTGCACATCACAGGTCTATGTCCCAGCTGTGTAGGACAGCCTTCATGGCAGACAGTACCCAACCCAGCAGCTGTCAAGCTCAAGAGTGAAACCTTGTTTTACAGCTTGATGGTGCAGCCCACATCTCTGCTCACACCTCTGCAGCCAGCATACACTGTGCACCCCTGTCACCGGTGAAGGGTACCCCTTCAGACCATTCGTGGGTACTTTGGATTCCCCTCTGCATGTGTCTTCCACCACGCTATGAAGCACTGCAGAACGGGCTACGCAAGATGGCTGATGAGCACTCCCCTCGCCCATCCCAGCTCCCATATCCCTGCTGTGGCCCTGTGCTGGTGCCCGTAGTGCTGCTGCCATGACCCCTGCCCCACCAGGCAGTGCAACCCCGCCGACCCTCCCTCCACGCGTAACTGCTCCTGAGATTTTGACAAGATGCATGCAGCCTGCAGGCTGTGGTGAGCACAGCTGTGGTGTGAAAAGACACTTGTGGTGTACACAGCTGTGGTGAGCATGCCCTGCAGTACAGGGGGCGCTGCCCCTGGCTCCTGTGGTTGCTGTTGCTCTCAGCCGCCGGCAGTGGTTGTCTGCAAGCAGTGCCTCCGACTCACCACGTCCCCCATGTGCCCTCACCAGCCCACACGCATGTGCACTGCAGGTGGCGTGCCTTCTCAGGCAAGGCTGCTCACCCTTGTTCCCCTCCGACTGCCGCGCTGCTGGTACTTGCCCTCTCTGCGCATCTGGTGCTGCGCATCCAGCAGGGCTTTGGTCAGCAGCCAGTGCCCCAGAAAGTTCACCTGCGCAGCTGTAGGGACAGGTCAAACCCGCGTTTGCAACCTGTAGCACAGCGCATGACACCAGCCACTGCACCAGGAGATGAATGTGCACAGCTGCAGGTGGCAGACCAGACCAGCAGCAAGCCTGTTAAAGAGCCCGCACAGGAATCAGTGGCTGAGCAGGTTTGCCTGTTTGTCACCACGCTTCTGGTCTCGGTCATGCAATTGTCTGAGGATCACAGCACCCCCACAAACAATATTTTGAAGGTGCAAGCAGTTTTATATACGCTCATCCAATTTTGCCCTGGAGAGGGGGTCTTGGGCGCTTAAGCCGTGTGCCATTGGAGGCCATTGCTTTCACCTGAAACTGCTTTTCAAGCCCGTCGCTGGTCTCCTGCCGCTGAGGAGGTGCCTGCATGCAGGATGTCGACTGCTGCAGCTGAAATTGATGAGGCCAGGTATGGACCACAGCACACATCAACATCTGGCATGTGCTGCATGTGCGCTTCGAAGCCAAGAAGCATTTAACCTTCCCCGCTTCAATTACTGCCTACTTGTGGGCCAGGTGGGGGAGAGCTTACTAGACCTTACAGATCTTCAGCCAGAGCAGACAGGTACACACCATGATGCCAGCATTGCAGATGAGCAGGTCCAGGGGTCTGCAGCGCTTGTTGAAGCTGTCAGCAAAGTCGCGCACGCTCCTGAGGGACCCCAACTCCAGAGGTGCCACCTCCACACGCCCAGTATGGAACCCGCTGAGCGGTGTCAGCTGCTCGATGGCCTGCAAGCATCGTGTGCAGAGGTGGGCGTACGCTTCTGTGGATGCTCAGGCTGTGATCTGCCCCGATGTGATACCCAGCAGCTTCACTGGCCCTCAGGGACTTTGCCCAAGTGGGAGCATTTGCAGTCCTGGCCAGCGTGCTGTGCAAGGACCGTAGGCAGTTGAGTCCAGGCCTGGGACCTAGGTCTACCTGCGCGGTCATCTCCACCTCAGAATTGCAATGGCCGTGTGACGGGCGGTCGCTGAGCAATTGGTGGATGTGGCAAGTGGTGACACAAAAAACCACCCGTCCTGTGGAGCAACTGCTGCTGTGCACACGTGGCAAGCGACGGTGCAAAGGCCACCCCTCCATACTCAGCTCAAGACTGATCAATGTCAGACGGTCATGTTGCAGCTCCCCGGGATCGATCTCATGCAGCTACAGGGAGCAACCTAAAGCTAGGCAATTGCGTTGACTCCCAGCTGCTGTGATCAAGGGGTCTGACTTGCACAGGGATCCCAGGCAGGACCCACTTGCCTGAGCTGCGTGCAATCCCCTCTCCTTGAACTGACTTGCCAAGATGACATGGCCTCCACGCATGTACAACTCCCTGGCATAGGCCAGTCCGCAGCCGGCATCCCCACCAGTCACGATGCATGTCTGCAGGGGGCAAGAGGCTTTGCAGGTCATGTTGGTAGCCTTGGCTGGACAGCTCCAGCCCTGATTGTGTGCAGCAGTCACCTGGCCTGTAAAGTCTGCATCCGGTAGCCAGCAGGAGGTCCCGCTGTGCTTCTCGCGGATGATGTGCGCACTGTTCTGCAAGAACTCAAGTGCACCTACGATCTTACACCAGGCATTGTCCCAGACATCCTGCAGCCTTGAACCTGCCATGTCTGCGGCGAATTCCAGGGGAGGGGAACCATCTAATCCAGGGGTCTTAAGGGAGACAGCGCTGCTAGCAGTCCATCGCTTCATCTTGAGAGATGCCCCGTCAGCTCTAAATGAGCTGCGAGACCCGGGGCTGGTGACCCTGCTGGGCCAAGCCGGCTTCGGAAGCCTTGCAGCTGCCTGTGAAGTCATCAGGGCTGCGCTGGTTGTGGGCGCTGCCGCGCGGTCTGCCATTGGCGGGCTCATTGGGCTATGCAACATCAGGGAGTACACCATCCCTGGATTGACTTGAGGCACTTCTTTCTTCAGACGCGTTGACCATCAAAGCTTGGCGCTTGCAGTGTTGGGAACAGCATCTCTGCTGTTATCTCCACTGATGAAGCAGCACAAATCGCAATGATCTTGCCCAGATCCATCAGCACTTCTGGGAATCTGGCTGTGCCCAGATGTGTGAGAACTCAGCACCTCCCCCGTCTAAGTGCTGCTGCCAATGACAGACCCTCAGTCTGGTCCTGGCAATCACCTGATGCTGCGGAGCGTGTCCAGGGGTCATCAGCAGATATCATTCCCCTGGTGCTGTGCCCTGGCTTTGGCAATTGCACCACTGACTATGTGAGTCCCTTTGGCGCCACAGGGGCAGGAATTGTGGCAGCCTTGGAGGTGAGCCCTGCTCAGCTCATGGGCACAGACTTCTAAAGGTCATTCCCCTCACTTTGCCAGCTTTGTGCAGGCCAGAGGCTTCAGAGTTTTCGTGCCAGATCTGCAGCGAAAGGAATGGTTTGCGGTCGCCCGCAGCCTGCTGTCGTGGGACACATGGCGGGGCAGGTCGACTGTCGAGCAGGGCTACAGGTGAGAGCCTGCACCACAATCCATAGTCTGCCCCTGGCTGACAAGCGGCCAACGGGCTTGGTGGTGATGCAGGTGGTACCTGGAGAAGGTGCAGGCCACTGTGGACCAAGCCAGACGAGAGTGCAAAGCCGAGCAAGTCGACCTGCTGGGTCACTCCGCAGGTGAGCTGCGGCTTGAGAATTTCACTCTCTCTCCTGTGCCCCAGCTCTGCCGTTACTGACAAGCCTGTTGCCGCTGCTTGCAGGTGGCTGGCTGGCAAGGAGCTTTCTTGGTGACCCTCTGTACATTGCACAGCTTCAACAAGTTGCGGCTGGAACAGACACTGACAGCATCCCCTCCCTGACCTCCCTCAGCAATGGCGGGGCGCCTAGCTCCAAGGGCACAGCTGCTGATGGCAGCAGTCCATCCCAGCAGCAACTCAATCAGCAGGTGGAGCAAGCGCTAGAGCTTGGGGAGGAGAGGCAGCTGCAGCAGCAGCGCAACCATGTCGTGCGGAGGGTGGTCACCATGGGAACCCCACACCTGTTGACAGGAGGCGCTCACGACTTCACAGGAGGGGCCCTGACATGGGTGAACAAGCAGTGGCCAGGTGGGCCTTGAGCATGGGCTGACCTGAGGCAGCCTTGCTGCTGCATGTGTGCGTGCACTTGGGCAGCCATCTGCTGTGGCCCTGTGCATTTGCTGCTGGTGAAGCAGCACTGGCAAGTCTCAGCTGTCGGCTGAACAAGGCCAAATTGGCCGCATTGCAACGCTGCTCAAGGGCTCAGGCTGACATCTTGAGCTGCTGACTGCAGGGTCCTTCTTTGCTGGGGATGGGCTGGAGTACGTGTGCCTGGCAGGAAGGGTGGTGCGCGCAGACAAGAATGCCCCTAGGAAATCCCTTGCTCGATATGCATATGGCAGTTACAGCCAAACTTGCAGGGATGCCCAGGGTAAGGAGGGCGATGGCATCGTAGCTCTCTGCTGTGCTCACCTTCCTGGAGCAAACAACATCACCCTGGACGGTTGTTTTCACAGCATCATCAAGACTGGGACCTTCGATGAGGCATCTGAGCATTTGTGGTACGGCAGCCCTCAAGTCATAGACTCATGGGCGCATGCACTGTTGTGAAAGAGTGAGAGGCTGCCAGCAAGGGTGACACTCACAGTGTATGACAACATGTCAAATTGCTTGCTAGATACAGATTATGCTTCTGCAGCCCTCCCAGGCCCGCCATGCATGGTACACATATGTGTACAAAACTTCTGGCCCACCCAGTCAGTCAGACCTTTGTTGCTGTGCAAAGGTTTTCGACCATGATATATGTTGACAGCTGCTGGATGTGACTGATACATACATGGCATAGCCCTCCCACCCCAGGGGCCCAAAGGCATGTTTTGGCTTCCTAGACAGCATTACAATACTGAGAATTCCCTGTTGAATTAAACGCAATTCTACATTGTTACTGCTGAGACTACAGAACCAAGTCATCATGCCTGGAGCAGTATGAGTTCACAGAGGTGGAAAGGCAGAGCACTGCCGTTGCCATTTCAGCAACTGATCCGATGAACAGATACAGGTGGGGGGCTGTACACCTAGTGCAGCCATGTAAGGGATCCTCCATTGAGGGCGCAATGAGCCAGAAGGGAGATGTTTCAGTAAACAGAAAGAGTGTCAGCAACAGCTATGTGTGTTTGAGCGGATTCAAAGGCCCACTTACTACCGCTTCTGGAAGTTCAACTGCACAACACAAAAGTGGCCATGTTCAGCCATAGTGTGATGCTGCAGCACTTTGCATGACATCCTTAGTACCCACGCCTCAATGTGAGTCACTGAGCAGCAACACTGGGCCCATCAGCAGAAGCCTCAACAGCACTGCAAGTGGAGACCAGTCTCAGAACCCACGCCAATACTCCAGTGTCAGCTTCTCACCTTTTTCATGGCAATGGCTCCCAGAGCCCAGCAGAGGATACACCACGCAAGGAGGATGGCTGAAACCTGCCCAAGGAAGCCATAGCTATACCCAAAACGATCCAGCAGGAATTCGGGCACTGTCTGCTGCCCGCCAGTCCGCAGGGTGACAGTCTTCCAGTGGATGTCGCCCAGATTGCTACCCACTAAGCCGTCTGCAGGTAGGGCAGACAGTGGTGCTGCACTGTTTTGAGCTGATGGGCAGGGCATGCCATGGTCCCTATTGTGCTCTGAGGTGCCAGGCGGGCATGCAGTTGCAACTGCGATGTTCTGGACAGCTCAGACAGACAGGCACCAGATGACGAGAGGCTTGCACACGCACCAACCTGCAGGTTGCAGCCAATAAGGCACAGTGATGCTAAGCAAAACAACTGCCTATGACACTTGACAGAGCCAGCTGTCTGCAGCTAGCCACAAAGCAACCATTGTTTGCCCAGTGGAAGAGCGTCCATGCACAAGGTGGCTACCCATGACAGTGAGCAGGCTGTGCTGTGGCAGCGTGCAAGCTGAGGAGCTAGATTCATGGTGGCAGTGGGCAGCCTACTCACACAAAGTCCAGGCCACAGGATTCATGTAGTACTGCAGGACAGCAGGTGCAAGGGCATCAGCAGCGAGTGCTAGGACCTGCAGTTGTATTAGGCAGGGAAGCAGGAGCATGGACCGCCATGTGCTGACACTTTAGGTACTGGCATACACAAACCACCAGCCAATACAGGGAGGCCCACAGGCCAAGCATGCACACACCGGCCAGCAGGGCAAGGCAGGATGTAAGCTGAGGTGTGAGAGAAGCAGGGCTAGTATTACTTGCATCAATGGAGCACCCAGCATTGTCGCAGCACCCACCATCCAGACCCACCACCCAGGCAGGGATGCACGCGCGACGATAAAGCCGGCAAACAGGTTGAAGGCGCCTGCAACAACAATACGCAGTGTGTCTCGTTATGCCATGACAGACACAAGCCAGACAAAGACATGAACAGGGTGGAGCTGTCAGCACAGTACAACGACAGCGCAACACGGAATGCTGGGTCTAAAGTCAGCCATATTGCGGTCAGGGCAAGGCTTACCATAAAAAGTAGCTGAAAGCACAGCTGCCATCAGCAAATTGGGTGTCACTGCTACACAGGCAATCCCGTAGAAGTTGAAATACGTGAGTGTGAGGAACATGAACCTGCATGGGCCAGGCCAGACATGATTGCCACTTGTACTGGATCATACTGGACCTGCCTGGGAGGCAGGGCCATCAGCATGGCCTAGGGTGGATGGCTGCTGTGCACTGCCAGAGTCAGGCATTGATCTGCATTGAGTGTCCGGCTGATGGTTGATGTAACTGAGCTTGCGGGGACGGGCAGCAGGTGAGCAAGCGATGACAGCAGGTTTAGCCTGGTGTGGAGTCAGAAGGGCACACTGACACCAACCATGATCGCAGCGGGGCAGCTTACCAGAGGTACCAGAACCACTTGGCTGGAGACATGTAAAACCATGCCATAGGGTAGGTGATGGCTGCAGGCACAAACAGGAGGAATCCAGAGGCAAAACACAGATGCTTGTGTGAGCCATTGAGAACATCCTGCTGAGAATCTGGGCCTAGCGCCGACAATGCAAATTGATGCCAATCATCATCTGACAGCATGTGTTAGCATCTGCAATGAGCTGATTGCACGCACTGCATGATATCGCTGCACTGGGTTTCCATGCAACGATGCAGCCCCTACCTGTGTACATGATGGTCTGGACCAGGAGGTATAAGATCTCAATGACGGCCTGCAGGGGGCATCAAGCCATTCAGCTGCCACCCAAGGAGGCGAAAGCTCAGCTTGCCGCCACAGCAGCAGCATGGCTGCTGGCAAAACCTCAGGCCACCGGCACATGCACAGGCACCCACTGCAGCTTGTTGAGTTGCAGCCTAAGGAAACTCTGACAGCATTGCAAAGGGACAAAGCCTTTGACAGCAATGCAGGAGAGTCAAATGGGGCAGCAATGCAAGAGGGAACCAGCCCTATGCGAGCTCAGTGCACACAGGTGATTGTGGAGAATCATTCAGCACTGCATTCAAGGCAGGCGGATATACATAGCAGTCGTCAAGCTGGCCACTTACAATTCCCAGGTACCAAGGGGCAACAGAGTACATGCCGGCGGCACGCTCCCTGTAAAACACAGCCCTCTCATTGGAGAAGACAGGCTGCACGAAGATGCTGTTCAGGATACCCAGCTGCAGGCAGAAAAGGTAAGCATCTCGCTGGTTGATGGGGCTGAAGGTTTGCAGGGTATGCTGAGAAGGCCTTGACAACAACAATAATGCAGACGTAAGGGAGCCCAGCGGGCACATGAGGCAGCAGTGAGCCTCTGCCCCCCGGGGGTGTCCTGAGTGCCCATGTGTGTGCGACAAGAAGGCAGGCCAGCCAGGCTGCAGGGGGGGGTTGGGGGGGGCGACAGCGGCAGGCAGGCTCAATTTGGGGACTTACAAAGAGGACTGCAGTGTAGAGGGCGCCCAAGATGTGGTACAGGTCCTGCTCTGTCTCTCTGCAGCAGAGCACATATGACTTTTCAGCATGGCACTCATAAGAGAAGCATGCAGAGTTGAGGCACTGGTGCCAGGATATGGGCATGCCTGGATCAGCAAGCAGGCCAGCACTGCCTTGTGGCATGCGGCAGGTTGACGCCTGGCATGAATTGCCTGAAATTGCCTGCAGACTTTCCCTGTCTGCGAGACAGCAGTTAGTGACTTGCAGCGGGTGATGAACGCCTGATGGAGCATGCGCCTAAGGAATCATGCAAGCGTGCACTGCTGACTGAATGTGACAAGCAGACACAGCGCTGAACTGCAAGGTGCCACTCACGACTTGCCGCCCAGCCGCCAGAAGACAGCGCCAAAGATGAGGCCCATGCCCAGTGTGAACAAGAACCTGCAAGGGCAGTGGCAGCCACCTTGGATACCAGCCAGGGCCAGCAATTACCCAGCAATATCCAGGCCACCGCTCAATTCGATGCAATCTGAGCTACGTAGCTGGTTGCAGACTAGAGGCAGACACTGCCAGCACCACAGCACACTTTGGGCTCAATGCAGCCTGACTAACAGCCATGCCTTACGGACAGATGGCAGTGCTCTGGGTCGTTGAGGCAAGAACAGCACAGTGATGTCACCTGACGCCATTGTACTCTGGCAGGCGCCAGTAAACAATGTTGAACTTCCACAGCATGATGCGGAACTGCTCCATGAAGCCGCGAGTGTACACACTGCAGCCAGGCAGAAAAGTACAAACAGCTGGGCATACTGTTCTGCTGTGGCTTGGGGACAGGCAATTGGCAGCCAGGCAGCACACATATGAAATTTTCACTGGCCTGATCTGGCTAAGCAACATTGCTGGCGGCGGTTTGGACAGCAAACAGAGCGTGATGTTCTGCCTGCTGGTGCCTGGGTTGCATGGCAGGGCAATCAACAGGTGCAGCGTGGGAACATCCACACCTCGATGCAGCTGCAGGCATGGTGTGCAGAGCACGTTCTTCAGCAGGTGCAGCATAGGAACACACGCTTCTCAGGCTGCAGGTGCCTGCATCTTGCAACGGCCTGGCTGCAGCACCCCCAAGGTGTATTCACGCACACAGTCATTCAACAGTGGCTCACCCGTCAAATTTGATATCGTCTACCCCCTTGCGGGGGGTGGCCTCTGCCTTGACAAAAGCGTTACAGTCCCTAAACATGGCAGAGAGGCATCATTGGTGCAATATGCACTCAGAGGGACATTGCAGTGATGCTGAATTAAAAAGCCAGCCCCCTTCTGCAGCAAGGCAGCTGCCAAGATGGGCCGTGACCAGCAGTGCCCAGCGGGCTGCTCATGTAAGATCTCCGAGGGCAAGCCATGCTAATGCAGGCGGTGATCGTGGGCTGCTTGCTGTTCACACAGCTGATCCCCAGGTGATGGATGCAGATGCGGCAGGAACAGAGTGTGATATGCTGCCGCGCACAACACAGGGGCAAGGTGCCAGCGAATGAATGTTGTGCAGCATGGGACCTGCCCAACATTAGGCTGCTGCACTGCTACAGATCCATCACAGTGGCAGGCAGCCAGCGCATGAATGCTGCCAAACACAGGACCTGCACCCTGACAAGCTGCTGCAGATATCTATCGATGCAGCACCAGGGGCGGGTAGCTCACTTGGCCAGTTGGCTGTTGCGATAGACCTCAGCAAAGTCCACCCGCAGACGGTCCTCCTGGCCAGGGGTGGTAACGTCCAGCATCCTTCATGCCAAGGGCAGCTGAGCCATTAGGTGAGGGCCAGCCAAGCAGTTGCTGATGCCATAAACTTAAGCAGGCCAGCAGCTGACGTAGACCAGAGGTTGTGCGCATGCAGGACAAGATGTACTGAGGCTGACAGGGCACACACCATGTGGCAGGGTTGAGCCCCTCACAAATACGGGGTACTCCTTGCACAGCCTCAAAGTAGTTGATCAGGTCTGCTGAGTTGTGTCCCAGGGGGCCTGCAGACAGGGGCATGCCTGTAGCAAATGGGCTTACCAAGTGCCAACGAATGCGGAGACAGCAGGCAAGATGAGGCTGAAGGCCTCGCAGCTTTTCAGGAAGGATGGACTTGTGTGCTGGCATCATCAGGAGCAATCCTCCACAGGCATAATGGGTGCCACACAAGCAGCACTGCCCAGCCTTGCTGGCACCGGACTGCAGCTTCATGCAGTGCCAGCGGCACAGTGCAATGCTGCGGTGCACAGCATGCTGATGTTGCGAGGCATAGCGCTGCACAGCACTGCAGGTCACAACAACACAAAGCGGCACATTCTGAAGTGTGGCCACCTGCATAGATGGTCTCTCCACCACGCTTGAGCAGCAATAGCTCGTCAAAGGACTCAAAGATGTCAATGCTAGGCTGGTGGATGGTGCACACCTGCAACACGGTGGGTCCCAAGCATCTGAGCACATGAGGTTGCTACGCTGGTTGTTTGACATCATCTGAGCCAGGGCTGCAGGCAACAGGCCGTGCTGAAGGCTCTGTGCAGCAGCAGGGGGCTGGTGGCAATTACTTCTCATAGCTGCAGACAACAGCAGTGACACTCACAATGGTCCTGCCCGTGTTGACAATGTTGTGCACTGCCCTCATGACAATAGCAGCGGCACGGGCGTCCAGACCTGAAGCAGCAGCAGGGAATGTCTGCACAGTGCTGGTGCACACAGAGAGATGTGTCCACACAGAGCGGCCCAGAGCCGCCCTCAGCCCGGTTGGCAAGCCACAGACGGTGCAGAAGGGGTCCCCGAGAATGCAATAGGCAGCAAGCAGGAGGTCCAGCCTACATGCCAGCTGCCCCCACAGAAGGCATCTACCTGACGTCGGCTCATCCATGAACACAATGGAGGGGTTGGCAACCTGCAGGACGGCGCAGGGCTTCATCTCAGAATCCACACCCGTGGCAGAAACAACAGTCCTGGCAGTCTTGCACATGGCAGCACAGAGCAGGAGGTACATTCAAGTGCTGTGTGTTTCCAGGAACATACAGCATGTAACTGTTCAGCGACATGCAGTGAATGCAGCGCCCCCTGAAGCGCTGACCTTGTTTCCAGCCCTGCAGTGCTGCTGGAGACAGCAAGTGTCACATTGCACAACAGTGCCGCACAGACGGCAACAAGCACAGCCACAGCAACATCGTCGCAGACAACCACAACACCGTGTATGAATGCGCACCAGCTCAACAGCAATCGTCAGGCGCTTCCTCTGCTCCACGCTGAGCCCACTGACGCCTGGCACACCCACAACAGCATTGCGCAAACTGCCCAGCTCCACCCAGTCCATGACCTCATCCACGAAGGCATCAGTGGTCTTGCGCTCAACCTGGAAGGAGGACCTATGTGTCTGGGAAACAGCACAGCCACACAAGCTGCTGGTTGGCCTCAAGCCAACACATCAATGCGCTGAGTCCACAAGGCAGCACAGCACATGTGCAGGGTCAGAAGAGCAGGTGCCCAGTACACACAGGCCTCAGTGGTGGCACGTCCAATCTGCAAGGCAGCACAGCTGCAACCATTGAGCCATTTTCAGAGGCATCAATGGTGAAGTCTCAATGGGGGCCATTGCAATGGGGGCCAAGCATGACCAGCATGCATTTTGGCATGCGTGGTCTTGTGCTCAAGCTGCAGTGCGGCACGGCTGCAGTCGTCAACCCTTTTCCAAGACACTGGCAGTGCAAGCACAGACCCCAACTGCAGGCCAGTGCAGCACAGCCATAGGGGTTGCAGCCACAAAGGCATACCGGTGGTGACCACAATCTACGGGACGGCACAGGTCACAGGCATTATGGCATGGGACTGCCACACGGTCAAGTCTTGAGCACAACGCCTTTGGCACTGGACAGCGACGTCTCCACATTAAAAAGTGGCTCTGCATGCAGAAGTAAGCCAGCACGCAGCGGGAGCAACCTGGGTGGGCGAGTTGCAGTGTGCTACACAAGAGGTGCTGCCCAAGCACATGATCAGCTCACCCCCTTGCTGAAGCGCAGGCGGCAAGAGAACAGCAGAGCCTCCCTTATAGTGGTCTGAGGAGAGTGGACCTGCAGGCAGGAGGGTGCACCACGGGCTCTCAGCGCATCCGGGCAGCAAAGCCTCTGGGCCTCACTCAGCACACAGCTACAGTGCAGGGCTTCATGCAGCCTGCTGTGGGCATGCCACGCATCTGTCAGGGTACGGCGCGTGTGTTATTGTGGAACATTCAAGAGATTACCATAAGCAGACGTGTGAACGCTACGGCTCACGTCAAACTGCTCCACATAGCCTGACACTCTGGCAAAGGTCTCCTGCTTCTTAGCATAGCCATTGATCCGGATGTCACCCTGGATGATGCCTCCTGCGCAAGACAGGGCAGGTTTCAGGCCCCAGGCTTCGGCAATATCAGGAGGAGGACTGGGGCAGCATGGATGTCTTGGATGTTGGTGTTCTATGCGCTCAGCAGCAGTCCTTGAGTTGATGCCACACCCATCAGACAGGTGGGCAATCACAGGCACTCACCTGTCTTGCGACCAGCCAACACGTCCATGAGAGTGGTCTTGCCAGCACCAGAGACGCCCTGCAGACAGGTGACTGTATGTGGGTGTGCTGATCTGCATTGCTAAAGTGTTGTAAGCTTGCCTAGCTCACCATGAGGCAGGTGAGGATGCCAGGGCGGAAAGCGCTGGTGATGCCCTGCAGCAGCTCCAGCTGATCCTTGCCATCCACCTTCTTGATGGTAGGCAGGGATGTGCCTGCCAGGGCCTGCAGACACAAATGTTGTGAGACCTTTTGGTCAGCAATGTTGACGGGCGCTCAACATGCTAGCCTGAGCCTGTTGAGGGCAGCCACGCGTCAGACGCCAAGCCTTCATGAACACATACTGGCAAGCAGGACACAGCTAGCTGTGGAGCAGCCACTTGCAGAGGGAGCAATGCTTGACTGAGTCAGTAGAGAGGCCCTCGGCTGTAGCTGTGGCCACACGCTATGCAAGGACACATCTGGTCTACAATCTGCCCCGCTCTCGCACAGAATGCCATTGCAGCCACACATCAGGTGCACCTTGCGGCAAGCCACTCACCGCAGGGACATTCACAAAGTAGTGCATGTTGTCAAAGGTCATGGTCAGGGGCTCAAAGGGAAGCACCATGCCGCGCTCAGTTTGGCGGACGTCTGCAACGCCGTTAGCTTCATTGCCAGCTGTCCCGTGTGCAAAGTTGGATGACTTCCCGGAGGTGGGGGCATCTGCAGGCGGCCTGATGCTGTCAGAAGACATAAGAAGGGTGTGAACAACCTGGAGATCAAGCATATGCGGTCAGGCTCAGAATGCATGGTCTTTTTGAAAAGACCAGTCTTCATGCAGTTTGAAGTCAGTGAGCAAGCAGACGCATGCGCAAAGAGCAAGTGCTGCTTGGGAGCAGGCCGACACAATCACGTGCGCAGCGACAGCAACCCAGCATGCAGACATGACCTCAAGATTCCTGGGAGGCTTGTAAGCTCTCAAAAGTCACAATGGGCAGGGCAGCCACCCTCTAGATCAGTGCTGACTACAGCATGCAAGGCACCTCAGCCTTGGTTATGCCGCACTTGATTGTCGACGGCTGACCTGTCTCAGGATGGTCTGCGACAGCAGCACGATTGGGGACTGTCCCATTTGTGGTGGGGTGGTTGCCCTCCTCAGGGTCAAATTCCTCCTCAGGGAAGAATTGGAGGTTCTGCAGCAAAATGAATTCCAGGAAATCATGCTCAATGCTTGTTTTGACCTGCAGATGCAGCAATCCTATTTCCACATTGCATGGAGAGGCAAGCACACGGACAGTATTGAGAGAGGCACTATGCAGAGCAACAGTGCCTCTGCAGGCTGCTGTCTGTTGGACAACAAGCCTGCAGCAGGCCCAAAGGTCCTGAGAGAGGCCTTCGCACGGTGCGAGCCAGCCAATGTTGGCGAAAGCAACAGGCAGCTCCCCTCTGCTTTTCCCTTCATCACCTTCATGGAGTCTAGCAGGTTCTTCAGCTCGATGCTGCCCTGGAAGACATTCATGCTGCGCTGGAAGGTAGGGTCAATGGATCTGCGTCAGTACACAAAAGCGTGATGCACCAGTGCCAGATCGAGCACAGCTTTGGCAATCCATTCACTGCCCCGAGCACTGGTCTCACCCTGTACATTTGCTGTCAAATAAACAGATTTGGCAGTGCACATGCAACCCCTTGTGACATGTTGCCACCCATATGGGCATGCATGTCAGGGGGCCGTCTGGCAGGCGGTGGTTCTGAAAAAACACAGGCTGCCGCAGATGCTGGGTCCGAACAGCATGCCCCAACGGGATTTCAGGAGAGGCAGCCACCTGCCATCTGACATCAGCAGCTTCACCTTTGGCTGCCAGTGCCGACGGCGCGACTGCTTGCGTGCTTGGAAGCGTACTTCTGCAGCGCTATTCTGCACTGGCTGGTGCACTCCTTGTCCTGCAATATTCCAGCATTGTTTCAATGTGTGAGTGAGCTATATATCTAGGGGGCAAGGCTGCTGTGTCTGGCTGTATCTGAGGGTCCCCCAAGTAAGCAGCAGCTGCAACCCAAGGAGTAGCCATGATAACCAGGCGCAGCACCTGATACATAATGATAGCCTGGGGTGCCTGCACAGAGCAGCCCTCTTTGACAGCACTCCCTCTCAGGGAGGCCCTTGCTCCTCCAGAAAGCTGCTGAAGGCATTGGCCTGAGCCTCAAAATTGCCCATGGACATCAGGCTCACCTTGACATCGATCACAACCTCTAGGGCAGCGTTGCCATCAGGGTGCCCCTTGCACGAGATCTCGCGTTCATTCAGCATGTCTTCTGATACCGTGGCGTTGCTGCCCTCAAAGCTGTCCAGAAACTGATGAGCCAGGATTGTGATGGCTAGAAACAACAAGTTGGCAAAGATGAGGACACCCACGCCCAGCCACACCCACCTGCAGCATGTGGCCAGGTGACAGCTCTGGGGGGCCTGCCCACAAGCTTGTGCTTAATCAGTGATTGAAAGTGCATAGACAGAGCCTTGCCCTGACTGACCTGCCTGCAGGGTAAGTGCACACACAAGCAGCCAGCAATAAAGCCTCTGAGAAGACAAGGGTGGGCAAAGACAAGGGCGGCACACATCTGCGTGCAGCGAGCGCAGGCAGCTGTACAGCTTATGTGCGACTTTCCAGCGTCAGTGTGATGCAGGTCCTGCATTTTGACTGCGGCTTGACCTGTCTGGTCACAACTTTGCAAGATGCAGGAAGGCCTAGCCTCGCGACATGCCAGGAGCTTGGCGCTCCGACCTGGCCTCCCGGCAACAGCTAGGTCAACATCCAGCCAGTGACAGGCCGTGGTGCAGTGCTTAAAGCAGCTGTGGCCGCCAGGCAGGGCACCATTCGCCAGGGTGCAGCAGTGTCACATGCCATGCTAAGTTCAGGCCTTGTCTAGAGGGTCCAGCAACTGACCAGTAATTGGACACAAAGCCGTAGGCCGCCAGCTGGCTGTCGCCCACACTCTGTGTGCTGCCAGGGACCAGCAGATTCTGCCAGCGGGGGTCAGTGAACTCATTGATCAGGAGGGCACGCTGGGCATACTGCATGGGGTTGATCCAGAAGAACCAGACCCTGCAGCACAAGATGGCTATGAGCTCAGGGGGCAGACAGGGGCTGCAAGTGGGCGCAAGATGTCTCAGGAGGCGGGCATCTTGTATGACAAAGAATGACGGCCCCGGCTGAGGCACTGCGCCTGCTGGCCACTGCTCTACTGAAGTTGCCCAAGGTCCATGAGCAGAGGTCTTTTGGCAGTCAGAAGTATGCCGCAAGCGCAGGCCAGCACTGGTGAGCGGTCTTGCAGACTGAGCCTTGGCCAAGAGCAGGTGTTCAACAGCCCGCAGTATGACGCACGTCCAGGGATGGATGTTGTCCTTGGCCAGCACAAATCCACCCATTAGGACGATACCAAAAAGCACCAAGGACCCCAGAGCTTTGGCCACCACGATGTTTCGTGTGAGGCTGGCGATGGCCCGAAAATATGAGATGGCCACGTCTGCAGGGCAGAGGTGCACCACCTTGGGTCAGCAACAGAGCAGTGGCCTTAAACACAGTTCCAGAGCAACAGGCATACTGACAGAAAGATGTCAGGATTTCTGCCACTGTGCAGCACCCCTCTGGTGATTGCTGCAGACTCAGCATTTGACATGATTCCCAGTACCAGGCAGCCTGGCTGAGGGCTTACTGTGGATGAGGAAGATAATGAGGAAGTGCATGAAGAACCTGCCAGCATTTGGGGCCAGCCCCACCTCCCAGTAGGTCAGGGCTGCAAAGCAAACAAGTGCAGATGTCAAAGGTTTGATATATATAAAGTCGTTGGATGACCAGCATAGCCCATGCTGGATTTGAACATGCATGTTAGGCAGCAAGCCTGAGGTCACCGCAGTCCCCATGGCAAACAGGTCGCAAGCAGCCACAGTAAGCCCTGCATCACCAGGCCGAGAGCAGTTGGGCTCACTGCCATTGATAGCTTCAGTCTGAAGATCAGGCAGCCACTAAAGCCCTGCAAGCCAGCTGAGGGCTGCTCAATTGACAAGACTTCTGCAACATGTCACGACCAGGTGCCCAGAGTCTGCAAGTGGCATCCAGATCCACGAGCTGCAGGCCCGAAGGGGGCTTCAATTGAATTTGCAAAGCACCTAGTGCCTCAGCATTCAACAGCGGCCCTGCCGCTCTCTAGCTAGAGAGGCACAACACGCTTGAAGCATGTACTCACCGACGTAGATCGTGGACTCCAGCAGGGACACTGGCAGGCGTCCCAGGTTGGTGGGGACAACGTAGGCCCAAGTCGGAAAGAATAGCGCGTCACGCTGCTTGTAGAACACAGGCAGACGTTGGATCTGTACAGGAAGAGCATCTTTGACTGAACCTGGCGCAATGAATGAGGGGCCCTGCCCTTGCGCAGACTTGAGCGACACACAGATGCTGACTGAGCACAGGCATGTGTTTCAAGATGAGAGGGGCAGGCCACGCTGGGCTGGCAGACCCTGTGTTCTGCAATTGGCAGCATGGCGCAGAGGGCTCAGCTGGGGCAGGCATACTGGGGCAAACGCAGCAAGAGCTGAGCTGGAATATGCACATGGGGGCGAGGGGGCCTGGCTTGCCCACCCAGGAAAGCTGTGGTTTTGTCATGATCTAGACCCCAACAAGTGTCTTCTGGGATCAGGAACAATACCCCAGGCACTGACCGTGAAGGTCAGCTCGGCAATGCCGTTGAAGAACATCTGGAGAACTGTGAAGAAAAGCATGCCGGCATAGGACTGGGCCTGGTCTGAGCTGTCGGGGTGCAGCTGCGTCCTCAAGAAGACTGTGGCCACCATGAATGCCACAATGCCAGCCTGCAGGCAGGTGTTGGCTGAGAGGGTGGCAATAGCTCAGGGTCTGGTGCAGGCCTGCAGGCCTACAGGCTCATTCCCGAGTGACAGGGCCACCGCAGCAGGCATGAAGTGCTGGTGCAAACTCCAGAGCCTAAATGGGCAAGCAGAGATCTGGTAGAATGTTGAGCAGAGGAGCGGAGTACACTGAAAGACCTGGGTAGCCTTGAAGATGTAGACAAAGCTATTCCTCTCCACAAGCAGCCACTCACGCCTCATCAGGGCCTTGAAAGACTGCCAGCCTGCAGCACAGTGTTTGCACCATATGAGGCTGTCACAGACAGCAGCAGTGCCACCAAAGTGCCCACGGCTCAACTGGCATAGCAAGATGCTGGAACCCTGCTCCCTGGCTGCAGCTCTGCTACACATACATATCAACATGCCAGACACGCACCATGTGACACGCAGCATGCAGGTGGTGGCAGCCTTCAGCCTGCACTGGAACAGGTCTGGCACAACGGCAGGGGCATCAAAGCCAGCTAGACCCTGCACTCACTAGAGAGGGCGTACTTTTCGTAGATCAGCGCCTGCTTGTGTGCAGAGTCGGCAGGGTAGGGCACCGACAGAGCTCCGGCGTTGCGCTGCCCAGTCTTGTACTGCTTGAATGCGTCTGCAAATGCCACGACTGACACAAAACTGTACGGAGTCTTGGTATTGAACCAGTATTGCTGCAACAAAATGGAGGGTCTGAGAGCATTGACCAGGCTGCAGAGCATGGCATTATGTGATTTGAGAGGGGTTGCTTTGTGCCCTGGCTGCTGCACAACAGCTCCAGCAGTGCAGCAGAAGCAGGGTGACTCTTGGCCCAGTTTGCAACACAGCATGGCAGGGCGAGAGGACTCCGTATTGACAACAGGGCTTGAGTGCCTGCACCAGCTGCGCAGCTCACCTGCTGGTCTTTCCTAGAGGTGACCTGAAGGCAGCCACACACTCACTGTGAGGCATAGAAGATTTCAGCCAGGCACGTAATCTGCACAGAGCCAACAAGACTCTAGGCCTTGGCTCAGGTGGACTGAGCAGTGGCAACGGACTGGACTTCAAGCTGCTGGGGCAAAGGGCAGCAAAGTGCAGGACAAAGCACTGATGCCACACCTCCTGCAGGAAGTCAGGGACAGCCTTTCTTCCAGGGATCTTGAACCCGCAGGACTCAAAGAAGGGCAGCACCTCGTCACGGGGCCCATGATACACGACATGGCCTGCAGGTACAGCACAGCTTTGAGCACACACGCCACGCTCTGGGCTACCACCAGACCATGCAGGTTCAGGCAAACAGCGTCGGCCTCTTCAAGGTGGCAGGGACCAGTGCACATGCACCCTGCGACATCACTGCAGCAGGGCAGCTCAGACATGAAAAGAGCGCAGCAGGGTAGGGCAGTACGCGCTGCAACAGCTTGCACATCTGTATGGTGCCTGCCACATGGCAGTGCATGGCTGGCACTGAACATGCATTGCTGCAATGGCCAGGGCAGTCAAGCTGGCTGCAAGCTGCAGAAGGGGCTACACATCAGCAGCTCACCCTCGGACAGCAGCAAGATGTCATCAAAGAGGTCATAGCACTCGGGGGCCGGCTGGAGCAGCGCCATGAGCACGGTTGCCTGCCGGTGGTGCACAAAGTCGCGCATGCACTTCACAATCTGGAAGGTGCTGCTGCTGTCCAGGCCAGTGGAGATCTGCAAGCAGGGCGGGGTGCCAGCCAGAGGGGCTCGTGAAGATGCCCGGGGCATGCACCAAGTTCATGAGACACCAATGCAACATGCTGTGGCTGCAAAGCCACAAGATGTGGCACCGTTGCATGCAGCTTGAGCAGCCGACAGCCCTGGCAAGCTCACCTCATCCAGAAACAGGGTCTTGCAGGGACCCACAATCATTTCCCCGGTGGTGACACGCTTCTTCTGGCCACCGCTGATACCTCGAATCATGGCATTGCCCACAATGGTGTCCATGCAGACCTGCATGAGCAGTATAATCAATTTGACGCAGACAGGCAGTATGATGCCGCACTAGTGCCTCTGGTGCATGGGCAACGCAGCCTCAGGCAAATAGCTTGAGCAGCGGACTGCACTAGGCTTGCAATGGCGCTGTCCTGTCACTTGCCTCGCAGCGATTGTAGGATACCAGGGGATGCAGCAGGTACACACATCATGCAGCGCTTCAGCTCCACACCACCTTGACGAGCACCATCTTGACTCAGATCCTGCCCCTGCCTAGCCTAAGCCTGTGCAGAGCACAATGAGGCAGCACCTTACTGAGTGAGGGATTGTCAAGGTCCCTATGCGAATAGATATTCCAGTAATGGGCAGCACACAGCTGCCCACAATGTCCAGTCAACATACAGCATTTTTGTCAGGACTCGAAGCCAGCCTCAGGAGCCAGTACCTGGGAGTACAGCGCACAGCTGCCCACAACCCCACCAAGACTTTTGGTCAGCAACTTACATCCAGCCCCAGTATCTTGGTGATGTAGTCAGAGACCACAGTCTCGCGCTTGCCCTTGCGCACTTCAGCCTTCATGAAGGCGTCCAGCCAGGGGTCCACCCCCTTGATGCCTTGCTCCTTCTCCCGCTTCAGCAGCTCCTCCAGCTCCTCTGCAGCAATAAAGTCACCAGGTTCAGCTGCTGATGGAGTGCACGCTCCCAAGCAGGGCACATTGTAAGCAATGCTCTCCCTCTCTTCCGCCTTTCCTCGGATGTCACTGGGCATGCAAATCATGCAGCCCAGGGCTACAGCACTTCTAGCTAGATGCATCATGCCCCGCTCAAGGAAGCAGATGTAGGTAGGCAAAGAGCTGGATGTCATGAGCCCTCAGCAGACTGTTGAGAGCGGGCAACATTCTGCCCTGCTCCGCAGCACTTTAACAAGCTCATCTACAACACCAGAATGACTTGGCAATTGTGTGGCTTTGGGGTTTGCAGGAAGTTCTGACTTCAGATGCGGCATCTGCAAGCAGGCCGCAGTTGAAGTCTGAGCTGGTACTGACGGCACGTCCATCCTCTCAGCTTGGTGTCTGCCTGAGCATGGGCGCTGAGCACAGCTTCGTACTGGGTGCAGCAGCTCCTGCAATGCCCTGGGCCCTTCTATGCTCAATGAGTTCCTGCTGGGTGGAGGTATGTGGTCTTCATCGTGGGTCCCAGCCAATTGCAACTGGTGCATGCATCAGAGTCAATCATGCTCACCAGCCTTGTGCCCCACACCCTGGCAGCGAGAGCTGAAGTCGAACGTCTCCCGTACAGTCAGTTCCCCCAGGTGGATGTCAGTCTGATCCACATAGGCTGCTGTGCGGCGTGGCACAAATTCGCTGAAGTGCTTGCCATTGTAGGTGATGTTGCCATCAATCTGCAGGGGGGCAATGCTGCCTTGGACCGGAACACTTGTGTACCATGATTGCCATAGCCTGTTGCATGCTGACGCACAATGCCAGCCAGCTCTCACCTTCAGGTCTGAGCCGACCAGCTTGCCAGACAAGGCCTGCAGCAGGGTGGACTTGCCGGCGCCAGGAGGACCAAGGAGCAGCGTCATGCGCCCTGCAAGCACGCAGTCAGCGGCTGTGTAGAGGCCAGGACAGCAACCATTTGGGTTGGTGTGGGAGCCCCAAATTGTCAGATCTGGCAAACATGCAGCTCATGGCAGAAGGGAGTTGAAGACGTCAACGCCCGCCCTGCTGTGCAATTAATTAAAAGAATATTCTTCCAAGCATGTGGCAGCCAACAGGCGATCTGCTCTGCATCTGTAACCAGCAGTCAACAGCAAAGAGGCTGTGAAGAAAGCAGCGCAGGCTTCAAGATCAGATGCCAGAAACTCTGGCTTGCCTCACCAGGGGGGATGATGCCGCTGACATTATCCAGCATAGTGAACTTGCGCTTGTTGCTCTTGACAAGACGCAGCATTTGCAGGTATTTCTGCAGAGGCATGTAGAGGGGTCAGGCAGCAGGCTGGCAGCCTGTGCAGGCTGGCAAAGCTGCCCACCAACGATGACTGAGTGACTTTCTCAGGTGCCGGCTCTGGCAGGCAGCAGGCCTCATGCCCCAAAGCCTTGGCAGGGAGGTGCATGCCCAAAAGACTGGAGGGCAGCCAGGCAGCAACAAGACACAACAGGCATGGCTATGAAAGGCAATTTTTGGTGCAATGGTTCTGAGACTGCTCACGTCCACCATGTTCTTGTAGCTGTTCAGCACGGTTGGCAGGGCTCTGCTGCCCACGTGGACCGAGGACTCTACGTTGAGACTCTCAAAGCGCACTTCAATGCTGGCAAGTTCAATGCCGACCCTGCAATACAGGGCAGACAGCACACCTGTTGACCTTGCATGCCAGACCAAAGCAGTGCACCCATGTGCATCAGCCAGCACCATAGCACATGCATTGTCCCAGACAGCCACAGAGAGAGGAGCCATGTGTGTTAGAGCGATTGAAGACAGCATAGGTGACGCAAAGCATTGCGCAACACTGCTTGAAGCCTCATGCTCACAGTCGACCACCACGTGCATGGCTGAGACCCGCTGTCTGACCTGTCCATCCTGTCCCGCACTTTGCGCAGCATCTGTTCCTGGTCTTGGTCCTGTGTGTTGAGAGCCCTGGCAACCAATTCCTTCCTGGTCTCTCTCCCAGCCTGCAAACATGGCGACACAGGCTCTCTGATTGCGCACAAAGACATGCACCTTGAGGCAGGAGCAATTGCTGCTCTACCACCAGACATGTTGTGTCCTGGGGTGTCAACTGCAGGCTGAGACTCACTTTGAACAGATCGATCTCGCGGAGGCCCTTCTCTGCATCTTGGTCGTTGCCTGAAGCTCAGGGGAGAGTGCTCAGGGAAGGAATCTTGCTGCTGACGATGCACAGCATCAGCAGCCACTAGCCTGCCCCAGCAGGTTGAAGATGCACAGCATCAGCAGCCACCAGCCTGCCAAGCAGGTCTGCGGAGTCTGCCAAACACGAGATACACTTGTGGCTGATCACTGCAGCCACTTTGATACTGAGACGCCATGACACACCTACCCGCTGCAGGGAGATAGGCAGTCCTTCTCCTCCGCCGGCTGTCCAGGCCAGAAAGCCTCTCCACTGCCGCTTGCTCAAGCTCTTGGAAGTCTTGGATATGCCTGTTGATGACATCCTGGTTGCCCCGACTCCCCAGATCGCCCATGGGCAGAGGCATGCTGGGCAGGTGCCTGGTGCTACGCGCCTTCTCCTAGTCGCTGGGATGGCCTCCTGTCGGCATGCTTCAAGTCTGACTGTTGGGAGTGAACATGGGCCTTGATACCCCCGGTGCCCCCAGCTGTGGCCTACCAGACTGCGACGCGTACAAATGTTAGTGCTCCTGGAAACACACACAACTCTCTGCCCCATGTTCGCTACCCAAAGGCTGAATGATTGACAGGAAGCTTACGGCAGGTGTTGTCTCACAAGGCTACCCTTTCATCTGCCACCTTGCAGCTGCTCAACCATATACCACTATGCTGCCCTTCGTGCTCTTCAGAAGCCAGTCACAGCGTTATCCAGCACATTATGACAGCCGCGACGTCGTTGCCACCACACATGCCAGCTGCCAGAGCAGCAGATCATACACACACGCCCTGCCACATGCAACAGCACGGCTGCCGCATGCAACAGCCAAGGCGGCCTTAGCGCTGGCTCTCCTCTTGATGCTGACCTTCTCAAGGCCACACACTAGGCTAACGCTACCTGCTGCAGCTGCAGGCTGTCTCAGGCACCGTCCTGCCACAAGCAGGGCCCCATACAGGATGCTTGGTAGCCTGGGGTATGTTGCATCTGCCAGGTGCTGCCCTGCGTGTGTGACCACATTGCAGAGAGTCATTTGAGGATCCTCAATACCACATCACACAACCACTGGTGTTTCATTGCCACATGACGTAACTACTGGTTTTTCGCTGACATGGCCCCACTCATTATGTCTTGGCGTCTTGTCACACAAATTCAGGTCCACACAGCCATCTCCATGCAGCGCCGTGCCGCTACAGCTGGGGAGGCTCCCAGGCGCGCAGGAGGGGCTACTCAAGCCCTTATAACAGACTGAGCCCTGGTGCCTGCCTCTGCTGTCCAGCGTCTGGCATGTTGAGCTGGCATGCCTGTGCATATGTGCAGGCTCAGGTACTTGGTCAGGTGCTTGCACTACTGTGAACATTCAGAGCCCAAAGCTCACCCCGGAGCTCAATTCAGCAGATGCTTTGACACTAGCTGCACACATGTTGACCTGTCAGGGTATCTGGTGTGCCGAACCTCGCTCTCTGAGCTAGCAGCCTGGCAGTCATGAAGTTTGAGGGAAGCGACAGGGCCTGAGACGATAGAAAGTTGGCAGTGGGGACGCTGTCAAGCTAGTCCAGCAGGGACTTACTTGATTGGGGATGTGTCTGTGCAGGCCTCTTGACCATCACAAACTTGAGAAACTTGCCATGCCTGCCTCTGCCACTGCCCCTCAACCCATCGCCTACAATCACCCCTGGCGCAACCAGTCTGCAGTGGTCTACCAAGCCATTGAAGGGCCACCTGGGCAGGGCGGGCTGTGGCCAGCCACTGTCAGGCAGCTGCTCCGCTGAGAGGGCTAGCTCTTCAGGAGCTGCATACTCAAGCTGCGCCTCAGAGAGCTCTCCAGTATCTGCAGGCAGGGACGCCATTGTTGCCAGTGCATACTGGCGACTTGTGCAGATGCTGCCTGGCGGCCCAGCACAGACTTGAGGCTGCTGTACCAATGTTTTGGCCGTGCGGCAGATGCCGGCAACATGTACATCACTCAGTAGGCCCTGAGTGGCAGCATGCAGAGCTGACAGGCAGAGTTATGCAGCTCAGGCAGCATGCATGCTTCCCCTCAGCAGTCCTGCCTCATGCATCTGCAGCTGACTGGCCACCATGGTCCCCACCTGGAATCTCAACCGACCTGCCCAGCATGCGAAAGTAGAGGGGGTACAGCCAGGATCCCAGGGGCTGAGGCCGCACCACCACGCGGCCGCACACCTCCATGCTGCACAGGCGCAGCAGCACAGTTTGTGGCAGGGACTGTCAGATGGTATCTGCTATCAGGGCACCTCTGACATGCCCCATCTGTCCCAGTAGCTGCCAGATGTGCACTTGGTCCCAGAATGAAGCCAGCAGAAGCATCAACCCCTGAGCAGGTGCTTCACCTTTTAGGGTGCAGGAAGAAGGCCTTCTGGAAACGCTCCAGGCCAAGCCAGGCCGGTCTGGTAGATGCCTTGCCCTCAAACACTGCAATCTGCAGCAGCAGGCGGGGAGCTGCAGCTGGAAATACATTCGTTTTCAGATCCAGGATGGTCATAGCAATCCACCAACACCAAGTGGTGTGGAGTGGAGCCCAGAGTGCTGCCAGAGGGAACGGGCCCAGTGCTTGAAAGCTAATGGAGACTATGGCCGCACTGTGTGTGCAACCAGGCCTGCACTCCACAATCTGTTTTGTGCGGTTCCAGATGGTGTGTGCCCTGTTAGATGTGGAAGGTGTGCGTAGCAGACAACCTACACGGCAGTCCACCTCCTATGCTCCTTTTGCATGATGGCAGCTAGGGATGTGTTGCAGGCATCCCAATGTGGTGACAAACAGACTGCAGGGCAGCAGCAGCATGTCCCATGTAAGCTGCCAAGCTGTGCTGCTCCTGCTGGGGTTCTGCCCAAGCCAAACTCCTTCTTAAGCGACACCCCACCACCACATCACACCACTCGTGACGTTTTGCTAAGAGCACTGCTCACGCAGGGCACAGACCTCCCTGCTGGCCAGCTGCCAGAGAAATGAACAAGAAGGCATGGCAAGCCAGCCAGGCAGGTTGAACCACCCAGCTCCTTGACATGAAGCACCCAGCTTCAGCCCATTATTGATTCCGCTGCCACCGTGGGAGATCTGTTGGCAGGCTGTGTGAGGCGTGACAAGGCAGCCCAGGCGAGGTGAACCACCCAGCTTCGGCCCGACGCAGGACCGCTGCCGCGGCAGGAGACTTGCTGGCAGAAAGCGGTTGAGGCTGGTGCGGCAGTCAGGTAGGGCGCCCCAGCCAGCCCTCACCTCACCAGGGTGCTGGGGCATCTCATCCCAGATGCGCCTGCCCTGGGTCACGATGTGTGCGTCTGCAGGGTCTGCATCATAGCGCCTCCCAGCCACCGCCCAGAGCTTGGTGATGTCGCTGCACGGCAGGCAGGCACAGGCTGCCACCACATGTGCCTGTACAGGCGATAGGACCATTCAGGCTCAACAGGCTGAGCAGGGCCATCCAGCTGGCAGGCACCAGCCTGGTTGGTGCTGGCAGCAACAGGCTGAGCAAGACAGTTCAGCTGGCAGGCGATGCCAACAGGCTGAGCAAAATCACTCGGTTGGGCAGACACCATCAACAGGCTGAGTAGCATCCTCGCGGCCACAGGCAGCAGGGTCATGTGGCTGGCAACATCACCAGGCCGTGCAGCAAACAGGCAGCAGGATCATTCAGCTGGTCACTATGCTGTGCAGCTATTTGCAGCCTGACGGCGACAGCAGTGTGCTTGACCTTCCCGACCAGGAGCCCTCTGGATTTTGAAGGTGGCCAGCCTGTGCTCTTGGAGGCTGCCAGACGGCAACAAGTGCTGGCAGCTCGACATACGGCATGGCCGCCATGCACTGCTGACGGCAGCAGGTGCGCCAGCGCACAATGTGACCCCCAGGACTGCATTTCTGGGTAAGAGTCTCAAGCGCTGCAGAGTGCGCCTTCTGTCACTACACCTCCCAGGTGCAGGCCTGTACAGGCACATGTGCGCATGTGCGGCTTGCCTTGCAGTCAGCCAGTCCAACAGCAGCAGCCTGTCCTGCTCTGGAACTTCTCTGATGGCCTTCCTGCAGAGCAGTGCTGACAGCAGTGAGGTGGCCCCACGTGCTGTGGCTCACAGATTGTTGACGCCTGGACAACACTTGACGCACCACATCATCAGTGCTGGATTGTAGCTGGCATCAGAGGGGACGAGCATGTCCAATGTTGTGAGGAGGTTCACAGCTGTCTTCAGGGGGCCAATGACCTGCCTCTCATGGGCTGACGGCTGCCGATCAGCAGCTGGTTGCGCTCTCATGCATTGCCCTCTGCAGTCACAGTCTCGTCTTTGGAACACTCGGGCAGGGCATGGCAGGGTGGATGACCTTGCAAAGGGAGTGCTGGAGGATGCGGATTTCATGTGCAGACCCCAGCCTGACCTCCAGCTGGGCCCAGCTGGACAATCAACACGGTGTGAAGTACTTCTTTTTTAAAAAATCTTTTTACTCATCGGCCATTGTGACCCCCCTGCCAACAGGTCTGAAGGGGTCGCAGCTTGCTATTTGAGATCCTCCGCACATACCGGGTACCCTTGTTTGATCTGACATTTCTACGGTACTTAGGTGAGCATAGAGCATGAGAGCAGCTCTCGGGCAGATGAGGCTGCTGCCCCTTTGATTTTCGAGCCTGCAGATCCTCCTGTCATCTGCATCATCTTCAGCCCCTTACATTCCCGGGCAGACACAGTTCAGTGGTGTCCTGCCTGGCCTTTGAGAGTGTGACCCCCATTGCAGCACCTGAGGCAAACCTGCCGCACTGGCCTGCAGGGAGTGAGGACACAGGCCATAGTCACGCACCAGCCATGCCACAGCCTGCAGATGGCCTTCAGCAGCCTGTGCCCAGGACAATGGAGCAGGCCATTACCACATTCTTTGGCCACCCCTCGCCGGTGTCAGCCGTCCTGGGAATCGCTGCGCTGCTGGTTGCAAGGAGTCAGTACCACTACGCAATTTGGTGGGAGCTCCCAGGTGTGGTCCTCTGTTGCATTCCAGAGTCTTGAGTCATCAGCTGCTGAGATGCCAAACAGTTGCGTGCTTGCCCTGCAGTTGCTGGCGGCGTGGTGGGAGCCTGGCTGGTGCAGGAATGGCTGGTGCACATTCTATGGCACTCGTCCTTTCTTCCAACCTGGTTGGGTGAGGCCCTTGCCTGGTCCAGTTGCGTATGGTCTGCACATTCCCCCACATCTGTGCTGGGATGTGCTCACCCCGCTGCAAGGCTGCTCATCTGGTGCATGGTCAGCTGCTGTCCTCACGAGCAGCTCCCACCCTTGTTGCAGGCAGAGACATGCACACCAAACACCACAAAGCAGCCTACTTCCAGGTCCAGATTGATGGTCCCAAATTAGTCGTGCCAGCCCAGATATTGGCGTTTGCACTCTTTTGGACCATGTTTCAGGACAAGGCATACAGCCTGACGGCCTGTGCAACATACTATGCAATGGGGCTGCTCTACCTGTGGACGCACTTCCTGGTGCACACACATGTGGCGCCCCGATCAGCGCTTGGAAAGAAGATAAGGCATCGCCACCTAGCTCATCACATGCACTCAGAGGACTTCTGGCTCAGCCTACTGGCTCCTGCAGTGGACACCCTGTTTGGCACAGATGCTGAGCCCCGCTCGGTGCCTAGGGGCAAGCTGGCAAAGGGGCATGAGAAGGCTCAGGACATGCAGCGCCATGCCCAGCTGCTGTGACTGATTTTGGCACTTGTTGACTTGATTTGCGTACTGCTTCCCTACAGTTACACAGCAAAGCTTCATGACACTGGAACCACGTAAAACATCCTTTACAAAGTTGGTAGAAGGTACAACACCCTGTTCAGAGGGAACTCACACAACAGTTAAACAGGCCTGATGCTTGACAGCGAGATTGAATGATCATATCCCACCTCAATGTAAGCACCCTGCACGTATCCTTTCACGCCAGCACCAACGGCTGCCTTGGTTGGCCCCCATCTGGTGCTTGTAGCAACCCCAGCAGGCCACAGAGGACGCCACACAGGTGGCAGGACTGTATGCAGACTGGGGCATGCAACAGAGCCCCCAATGGCAGTTGGGAATCATGAGTGTCCAGTGCACTGAGCTGAAGAACATGCCACAACAAAGCACTTGCCTCCCAGGAGAGGCCTGCATCCTGCAACACGACGGAGCCCAAGACACTGAAGAGGTGCGTCTTCTTCTTGCTCTCAACCTTTCTGCTTCACCAGGTGGGTTCGAAGCTCACGCAACTGTGTCCTGTAGGTGATGTCTGCCTCTGGCTGCCCATCTGGCCACAGGGCGCGCTTGCCTGTCTGTCACGTCTGGATGTGGCTGCTACACGGCAATTGCAATGGGTTCACGTCTCTCCCGCCCAGACAGGCACACTCACAATGGCAGCACTGCCACATCTTCAGAAGTCTGACCAGCCCAGGCATGTGCACACCTGGTCGATGGTGCAAGCATCTGCAAACAGAGGCGCTTGCCCTGAATCTCTTCATGGC
Organism: Asterochloris erici; assembly: GCA_019693375.1. Classification (NCBI taxonomy): domain Eukaryota; kingdom Viridiplantae; phylum Chlorophyta; class Trebouxiophyceae; order Trebouxiales; family Trebouxiaceae; genus Asterochloris; species Asterochloris erici. Next base: position 26,475 of record JAAMXJ010000143.1, on the reverse strand, counting down.
GATGTTATTTTGGACCTGGGTACTCACACTGAAGTTTTGGCGCCTGTACTCAACGGATGTTTCACCGCGTGCTGCAGACCTAAACCTGCAAGAAGCAGTCTCATGCATGTGGGCGGCAACACTGTCTGAATCCTAGTCTCATGCCAGACACATGTGCCAGACTAGTGTGCCCCAACCCGCCATAGATGGGGCAATGGCTTGGTGCGGGAAGACCCACTCACCGCTGCCGAGAAGCTGGAAGCTGCTGCTCAGGAGCAGTCCCGTTTCCATCATCATTGCCCGCCAAAGAGGTCAGGGCAGCCGCAGCAGCTGCTGTTGCCCACTTCCCTTGCAGATCTGATGAGGTGTCCTGAGTGTCTCAAGCTGCGGGGGGACCACCCACAGCTGCCCTGGAGGTGCCTGGGGCCAGGGCTGCCCAAGGGGCACCCACAGCTGCCCGGGAGGTGCCTGCGTCCTGCTGGGCTGCCTGAGATCCTGCAACGTGCTGAGCCTCCTGCCCAGCTGCCTGTGAGGGGCATGCATGTGCATTTCGCTGCTGCCCCATCATCAGTTGAGGGTGACATTGCAGCCAGTCCTGACCTGTCCAGAACTTGACGCTGCTGAAAGTGGCACATGCCTCGCTCCTCAAGGGTGCTGCTCCACTGTGGCCCTGCAGCATGCACTCGTCGTCAGCTTGCAGCAGCAGAGCAGCCTTGCAGACCAGCCTCTGGCTGCAGCAGTATTCTGAGAGCTGGCCAAAAGCTGCATCGCACAAGTACAGCCCGCACAGCCACTGCGTGCAGGGGTATGTGAACCATGTGAGCAGTGCGGGGACAAAGCCTGGCCTGTCAAATAGCAGCCTCCAGGCTGCCACCCTGATCCTGGGTCACCTGATCTCCTGGCCGTGGGCACTTTGATGAGCCAGGCCTGGCGCAGTTGGAGGTCCAGGTGGCAGGCAGTGCCCAACCTGTTATCATTTGCAGCTGCACAGCTCCCTCATGATCCCCACCCTTGCTGCCTGGGCAATGACATAGATGCAGCCTTGTATTTGAGCAGCCTCTCGCCTGTGTGCTACCTGCAGCTGTACTACTTCATCATGTGCCTGCCGGTTGCGCGCCCTGGTTGCCTGCATGGCGTTCACCTGCTGAGCTGTCAGCAGGTCCGCCCCCGCTGTGCATGGCGCTGACGCTCATCCCCACGCAGCTGCAGCGCTGCTCTGCAATAGCCAGCTGCGGCTTGAATTGCTCTGCCTGCACGGCACACCCGCAACAAGATGACCTCCTACAAAGAAGGGTGGACACAACCAGGGCAGGGTGACAACAGCTATCCAGCGAGCTGGTCAGACCAAAAATGCTGTCTGTCTGCGGGGACCTCCAATTGCTGCAGCTGGCTACAGGTGCAGCATCTGTGATCTGCAGAGCTGCATGACTGCTGCACAATCAGAGCTAGGAGCAGGCACGTCTTCACAAAACGGCCACTTACTCGTTTGCACCCACTTACCCGCCTGCACCTGCTCTCCATCCAGCTGTGCTCATTGTGGACCATCACTGGCAGACAAAATGATCAAGGAGCATGGCTGAAGCATGCTGCACCTTGGTCCCCCTGTATACTTGAGATGTCCAGAGCAAGGCCCTTCCCTCACGTTGTGGCCAGGCTCTCACCCAGGTGCTCTTGCCTGCCGTGTGAAGTTGACCTGTCTTCTCAGCCACAGCATTCTGCAGCAGACATAAGGGTGACCTGTAAGGCTGGGTTGCTGATCATACGTACCACATGTCTTGAACCAGCAGATGAGGCACCGTCAAGGCGACAGCAGCCAAGCTGCAACATCTGGAATGCAGGCAAGAATGTCAATAGAACAGCCCACCCTGTTTCCCTTGTCACAAGCACAACGCCAGCATGCTCTTCACCAGGCCATGGCAGCCAGCAAGGGCCACAGAGACAGGGAAGAGGTTGACGTTGTGAACATAGCCTCAGGCCTGCAGAATCAGGCTGGTGCCATGGCAGCTGGCCACCTGGGGGCCGCAGAGTGTTTTGGCGACTCCAGCTGCCCTCTCCTTCCGCTCCTGTGAGCTAAGTGCGAATGCGGGGTCCCCAACTTTGGCACTCCTGGGCCCACAGCTCAATTGTGGCGAGGCTGGTCCTTGCTAGAGTCCAGATCTAGCTGTTGATGCAGCTGGTGTGCAGCGCCAACCTGCATGCGCAAGTTGGCCATGTCAAAGCGCAGCTCGAATCTGCACACAACGAGGGGCAGCATCGGCATGCTATGAAGCCCTCACCTGCAGTTGCTTAGCTGCTGTAGGCAACGAAATTGCGTCCCTGCTGTGTTGTGGGGCTGTGGCTGCCAGTGAGAACACACCAGCCACAGTCAAAAAAGGCTGAATGCACAAGCTGCTTGCTGAGCTTACACAATGCTGGTCAGCTGCAATCATGAGGCGGGCAGCCTCTTGAGGGGGCCTGCCTTGAAGAGCTGGGGGCTGCACGTGCTGCCATATCTCTGCGGTCTGCAGCAGCCTGACAGAACCTGCAATGCAGTGATATGGTTGCTCTGAGGAGCACTCATGGGCTGCCACCAGAAAGGGGACCTCAGCATCAGCATGCAATCCCATCCCAAATCAGTGCAGTGGGCCCATGTGATGCCAGACATCTGATCAGACGTTGCCTGATCTGCTCAAATCTGCAGCTCTGCTGCCAACCTTCCCGGGTATCACATCCTCCAACCTGGCATATGAATCTTACAAACAGATGCGATTGTATGGTGCTGCGGCACCATGCATGGAGAAAACATAAGAGCCAAAAAACGCCATTTTCTCTTGGGAGGTTTAGATCAGGTGATTCCTCGTCCATGGTTCAAGCAACACAGCCTGTCTCTGCTGTGGCTCAAGATAAAAAGGAGGAAGCAGCACTCGCTGAATTTAGAAAGAGACTGGAGCTGAAGCCTGATGTTGAGAAGCAGCTCAGGGCCGGGGGAGAGCCAGGTATGCTGCCAGATGTGGATCAAAGTTTGTGCATCAGCTTTGTTGCCCTGAATCAGTCCAGGAGGCCAGATGCGACGGGCACATGGTCAGGATCAAGGGCTGCGTGCCTGCGTGAGACTCCTGGCATCCTTGCAACCAACACAGCTGTGCTGCTTCACTGGTCGTTCCTTCTGCATGAGCGCAAGGACACTGTGAAGGGCTGTTCTGCCTATCTTCCCCCAAGCGTGCATTCTGAGGTCAATGCTGGGGATGCCACGCGCACTGTGGCTTGTGGCTTGAGCGCCACTGCAGCTCCTCCAAATTCAGCCTGCAGGGCTTTGTGAGGCAGACACACAGCACTTTCACCAATGCTGTTGAAGCTGCATGAGAGGCTGTCTGGTGGATGCATTGCAGGATTGCAGGCAGGCAAACAAGGGGGCTCACAACCAGTGGGCTGCTGTGGGCTAGCAGTACTGGTGCCCGCTCACGGCAGCCCCATTTCTGCAGGGCTGTGCATCAGCAGCTCTGCCATTCTCATGCTGGCAGGTTGTGCGTCACCCAGCAAATGAAGTTCAGCACAAGCAAGCTGCTGTGCCTGAAGTGGCCGTCGCTCTGTGCTAGACTTTATCAATACCTTGTGGCAGAAGGTGCTCATGTCTGCAGGCCTGCTGTGCATCAACAGCTCTGGGGTCTGCTGCTGGGCATGGTGTCCAGCTGTGGGACTGCTGCGCGCTCCCGCACTGCGTGCCACTCTCTGTGCTGCTCTGCAGGCTTGCAGGGTACAAGCGCAATGCGCATCACGACGACACACATGGTGGGGTATTGCGCACCCGGCAGGCCTGCATGGGCACCTGACCTGGTGCTGGCACATGAGCATCAGAGGTTGGCTGCAGCCGCTGTGCGACATGTCACCGGCACCTGACAGTGGAGCCTGGTCCTGCAGGCCTACGTAGCGCAGACTGGAACTGGGGTCAGGACCTGCACCACACACAACTAGGAACACAAATGTGTTTGCTGGCCACCCTGTAGGCCTGGCAGGCATCTCAAGACCGCTGCAGGATACAGGCTGCATGCCGTGACGGCGACTCCCTTGCTGCTCCAAAGGAACAGGGGCTGCTGGGCACAGTCGAGATGAAGTACAGATGACCAGTTGTGTGCGGCCCATACTACAGGCCTTGTTGGGCACCCACGACCTGATGCTGGGACATGTGCATCAGAGGACCACTGCAGCAGTGCGCTGCATGCTGCCCTCACGTATCTGTAACCTCATGCTCTGCCCTGCAGGCCTGCTGGGTACCAGCGGGTATGATGACCTGACCCTGCTGCGCTGGCTGCGGGCGGAGAGTGGGAGTGTCGACAAGGCTGAGAAGCGGCTGGTGGCTCATGCGCACTGGCGTGCCACTTTTGTGCCCAATGGGGTCATCTCAGAGGTGAGGCCACCTGGGCACAGCCAGCTGACTCGCCTTCTCAATGGAAGCTGGCGGTGCCTGGCCATTTATGTCCCCCAGAGGACTACTTCGGGGGCGAGCTGCACTGTACCTTGAAGGAGAATTCACGAGGTGAGGATTGCTATGCCTGGGTCTGGTTGGCTCGCCTGCAGCAGTCACTCGTCCAGCATGGTGATGCGTCACACATAGCGCCGGCTAAGCACGAGACCATCTCCTGGAATGATGCTTTCATCTCCTGAGGTGGAAAGCCCAGAAGTGGCCAGCTCCCTCAGCAGAACACTTGCAAGGCCTGTCCAGCGGCTTAGCCATAGGCATGGCAGGCTGGTTGCCGCAGCTGCCTGTGCTATCACTGTCCTGCATTCCCCGGGGCCCTCCAGTCCACGACGCAACCCCCATGAAAGATCCAGTTGCTTGTGTCGGCATCTGGCATACAGTAATCTAGAGAGAGGGCTGCATTACACCTACACCCTGAAGCCACCCAAAGGCTTGTGTCAGCAACCGGGCCCAGCCCTCATGTGTCCACACACATGGCGAGAACAGACCCTCACCAACTGCTTGCTTCCCTCTGCTGTGCAGTCAGAGATCCAAAATGAGCTGGGTGCAAAGAAGTCCTACCTGCAGGGCACAGACAAGCAGGGCCGTAGCCTATCGATAGTCGTCTGCAGCCGTCACAGCCGGTCCAAGCGCAACATAGAGGAGTGCAGGCGGTGGGCTGCCCTGCACAGTGGCCATCTGCGGGGCCATGCCGTGGCTGCATGTGACTCTCCTGTTCGTGAGTGTGGGCCATGTCTCAGGTCCAGAGCTGTTGCATCAGAGCACCAAAGCGAGTAGCAGGAGCATGGCGCTGGCTGGGGATGATGGCAGTGATGCTGCTCGTGCCTTCAGCCAGGTGCCTGTTTCTGTGCAGCTGCCAGTCAACTTTTGCAGTGCTGAATGTTTGGAACTGCCTGCTCAAGTTTGCACCCCACGGCTCTGAGGTGGATGTGCTCTGCCTTGCAGTCTCTTCTGAGGTGCTTGCAGGGGTGCCTTCTGACTCAAATGCACCTCATGCTCCATGCCCCCCTCCGCGATGTGTACACAGCCAAGTCTGCTGCTCCCCCCAGGTTCATCTGCTACACGCTGGACGCAGCAGTGGAGGCCAACGACTCCAGCAGGAACCCTGCGGGGCGCACCTGTGCCCTGTTTGACCTGCGCAACCTGGGGCTGGACTGCCTGGACAACAGCGTGCTCAAATCCTGCTTTGAGCTCCTTCAGGTGAGTCTGTGCACATGGTTTGGGTCACACACCCAGGGAATGTTGCCCTGTGCCTGTGGCTGGCATGAGAGCACCCGTCACTGCCTGACGCTGCTGTGTGACTGTCCTGAGCACCTTGCCCTGCAACACGCTTCTGCCGTCGTCAAATCAGCCTGCAGCTACAAGTGCTTTGCCGGGTGAGCCGGACTGCCAGGGTACATGCACCATTGCCGGCATTGGTCTCGTGCGGCATCCATGACTGATGTGGTGCATGAGTGGTCACAGCTTCCACCAGCGCTTGCCAGGCTGCTGGATCTGGCACAGGCCTGGCAAAGTTCAAGGTGAGCTGCAACAGATGCAGTCTCCACTTTCTCACATTCGGTGGTCTGCCCGGAAGTTGAATACATAATGCTTACACGGGGAGCAGCTAGGTGGCAAGGCAGATAAGTGGCAGGCTGGAGAGCTGTTAAGTTCTATGCACTGCTGCTGGGGGTCGCTCTTGGGTGTCTCAGTCCTTTTAGTCTGGAGACATCCGAATTGCCTGTGCCCCGCAGGCCCACTATCCAGAGAGGCTGAGCATGTTGTGGATGTATGAGGCCCCCACCATCTTCTGGGGGTTGTGGCAGGCAAGCCTTGCAGCAAATTCTTACACTGATGCATCCTGGTGCGTGTCACAATATGTGCATGTCAAGTGCGTGAGTCAAGCTCTGCTGGTGAGCCCCTGAGCGCTGACATTGGATCCTCTTTTGAATTGCAGGTCGTGTCCCCTTTCATTGATAAGGCAAGGATGACTGTGTCGTTGCTGAATGTTGGGTTATGTGCCTTGAAAGAGCATCCTGTGATGCGTTTGAGAACTTCAAATGCAGGTGACACGGGAGAAAATCAAGTTTGTGTATGGCAAAGACGGCTTGGCAGAGCTTCAAGCAGCAATTGACCCAAAGGTAGGCCTTTGGCATTTCTTCATTTACGTTGCCTAAGTTGCTGTGTTATGAGGCATTTGTGTGGCATTGCAGGTGCTTCCCAAGGACTTTGGGGGGCAGGCTGACCTGATACCAGTTCAGGACTATCGAAAAATGCTTTTGGCAGACCTGCAGAAGGCAAATGGTGCAGCCAAATTCTGAAAGCCAGTCTGCCCATTCTTTGCCTCTGGTATTCCTTTGCGTCTGCAAGTCTGTGGGTTGAACAACAACACTACTGTTCCCAACTTCTTCGGCATGACATCTGTTGTATGTGTGAAGGCACTGCCATTGCCATGAGTGCAAGCCAGTTAGCACATGGGTGCTGCTAGGCTACGCCATTACCAAGAAGCACGGAATCGCAATGCATCCACTCAACAAGGTCTGGGCTAGGTGCAGAGGCCACAAAGCCCCCTGGCAGCAGGACAGCTGCAGCTGGTATGTTCAAGAGGCCTTGTTCTGCACTCGATTGACAAGTGTGTCGACAGCAGTTTCCATGGGCGCCAGCGCTGCTGCAGCATGCCATTCTGTGGTACAGGCAGGCCAGGCCGTTTCCAGCTGGTCCAGAGGGACCAAGCACATGCCCACTTGGCAGACAGGTAGCTGAAGGCAGCTACAACGGTGCTCCTGTGGTCCTCACTGAGGGTGCACCATGGCGGGAGCACAGGCCACGGTGCACCCCTGCATGAGCATACACATCTGGGCCTCCTCCAAGTGCATAGTGTAGCTGCTGCCAGACAAGCGCTGCGTAGCTACTATAGTGGCAGCCTCCTGCCGTGTATCAAGGGTTGTAAGGAAATTGAAGGGGCTGACCCTGATGTCCTGCAGGCACAAGGCAGGGATAGCTTGTTGATGTTGTCATGAGGCTGCTCCTGCATCTGGACTCACCTGTTTACAGCATTGATTTGGCCTGAGGCATCATAGCACCTATTTATGCACCTCTACGCAGCATGCATGCATAACCTAGGCCTCCCAACGTAAAGGTGTCAACTTGCATGAGCCAATCTGCAGACCCAGCTGGGTGCCAAGGAGCCTGGCAGATCTGCACCATGAGATTGCCGTCAGTACTCATGCTGTATGTCCTCATGTGCAGGCAATCATCTCAACGGGAGGGTGACACTATGTGCAACTTTGGACTAAAGGCACTAAGCAAATACCCCTTCAGCAAGCAGCAAGCAGCTAGCTCAAGGCATCCAAGGTTCATGTAGGACACCGGTGAGAATGCATCCTGACACGGGAATTTGCCAAAGTGAACACCCACAAGCTTGAGTGTCAGGGCTGCTCTGGTTCAAACAAGCACTAGCTAGCACATGCTATGAAGGTAGTGGCAGAGACACTTGGCATGCAAGCTGTGGGGTCAACAGTTGCGTGAACACTCAAGGACATTGTCTTGACAGGTCCGGTTGGGAACTGCAACAGCCTTCATAGTGCTGGACTGCTCTATTTGAGCTCCTGAGTACTGTTGCACGACCTGCAGGGCGGTCCATACTGTCACAAGTGCCAGCACATCACTGTCACATGCAGGAGGCCTGCAAAACTCAAAGTGAAGGGGCTACAACTGCTTCATGTTGGAGAATGAGTGGCAGAGGCACAGATTGCCAGCCTTGAGGGCCACAGCGGCCCACCTTTTGAGAGGCGAGAACTATTGACGTGCCCAACGGGCAAGCGACAGAACGCAAGCGCCGCAACGAGTGCTGATGGCAGCCAGCCAATCCAGGGGCCTGATGGCAATATACGGGCCAGAGGCCTGCAGCATGCAGATGCTCGCAGCCAGACAACATGTCAACTCTATGGCGTCAAAGCGGAGCAGAACAGGTTGTGCAACACGGCATCAGCATGTAAACTGTCGCCCCTCTGCACATACAGGAAACACCAGACATCAACAAGGAGGCTTGCAGCATTTGTGCTGCTTCTCCAGCACAAGCTCGAAGCTGTGCCGGCAGTGTTTGCACACAAACCTGGCCACGCGATGCATGAGAGACGATGAGCAGGGCGGACAGGCTCTTTCAGGGATCAGCTTCTGGGGAAGGCGGACTGGGCATGTGTCCCAGGGGCTGCGCGCTCATGGTGGGGGGCGCACTACCAGAGCCGGTTGAGGTGTGCTGCACCTGACAAGGGAGTCTGTGCCGGGCCGATGCAGGCAGCAATGTGCGCTTGTGGCCAGCGGGGCAGAGCTGTCAGGGCGCAGGGCGGGGCCACCAGGGTGAGGGAGCGTGCCAGGCCCCCTGCCTGTGGACTCCGCCTGCATGTTCTGCAGCGTGCCGTCCAGGATGTGAGGCAAGCTGACCTGGGGGTGTGTGGGCTGGGCTCAGGGTCTGCCTCAGCCTTGCTGGCGCTGCCTGCAGGTCTTGCAGGCTCGTTGTCCTCCTCCACACATGCGTTGCGGGGGGTCAGCATGGGGAGGGCGGTCCTGGTGGCGCCGACCATTGCTGCCGCTGGGTCAGCGCTATCCAGAAGGGTAGTTGAGGCTGCCAGGCCTCTCCCGTGCATTGTAGCTGGAATCAGCTGGGTGGACCCCTGCGGGAAGCAGTTGCGCCCTTGTTTTTACGGTGCCAACAGCGTGGGGCCCTGAAGGCCGAGGTGGCAGCAAGGAACTGACTTGCTTGCTGCTGCAAGCAGGGGCAGCAGAAGCAAGGCGTTATCAAGCTGCAGCCACAGGAGGCAGATGCAGAAGCAAGGCGTTAAATCTGCAGCAGAAGCAGGTAGAAGTCAGACGTCAATTGATGTCACGTCTCTAGACTGTGTCGACCAGTTGCTTAGTTGGGGCCAGCACGCCACATCAGTGGCAAGCAGGGCACAGGAAGGGCCTGGGGCCACGCAGTCAACCCTTGAGCACCCACGACCCTCGCACCTGCGAGACTGACTGATCCCAGCTGCCTGGCATCACAGCCTGCTGGGTTCCAGCCTGGCAGGTCAGGTGGCTGGAAGGTGGGGGCGGCAGTGGGACGGCCACTTTCAGGTCAGCCGAGCAGGCCGCCATGGCAAACATGGTGCAGCAGCAGCCTGTGAGCGAGGTCCCACGCTGCGGCAGGCAGGAAAGAAAGTGGTCACACAGGGCCCGTTGTGGGATCCACAGCGGGGCCCCGCCCCGCAGCAGGCAGTCCACACAGGGGCCGTGGCAGGATTCCACAGCTGGCACGGCAGATATCACAGAGCCCACCTGAGACTGTCTGGCCAAGAAGGACCTCCACGACATGCACAGACCCACCATCAACATCCATGCTTGCCCTTACCCCAGGCTTCACACAGCTTGGATGCTCACAGAACATTTCAGGAACGTTGCGGACAGTGTCATGATCTGCATCCCCACCTGACAGCAGGACAGAGCAGCCCACCAACTGAACAATGGCTGCAGCAATGCACAAGGGACAGACAGGCAGGTTGCACCTGTCGTTTACTTGAGCAGCAGCAGGCTCACCTTGTTCTGGATATTGATTAGGCCGGCAGTGTCCATCAGGCAATGGCCCTGAGCAGTTGGTGGCAGCAACACTTGGACCCTGCACAGGAACGTCTGCATTGGGAACCTGTATGCAGCTGCAGGGTAGTGCCAGGTGCAGTGCCCAGCAGGGTCAAATGTACAACCAGTCAGCCCATGGCATCCAATGACATGAAGGCGTTCCAGTCTGGACCGGGGCCTGGCCCACAGAAGCAGCAGCAGTCAGCAGTGCTCAAGTGCACACCGCAGCAGCTGGGCACCTGGGCCCAATGCTCAAGTGCATGGCGCAGCGGCTGAGTTGAGAGCAGAGCTGGGTACCTGGTCACCACAGCATGGTGTATTGGCTGCTTGAAGAGGCGCGCCTCCTCGTTCTGGGCCACCAAAATGGCAGCACTGCTGGCGGTGCTCAGCTTCTTGTGGGCAGCCACCTGCAGGGCGGGTGAGCGGCAGGTCATCCCAAGCCCAAGCCAGCAGGCATGTCAAGAAGGCTGTATGACACATGAACTTCTGAGTGCAGATGCATGAGGAGCTCTGAATCAGCAGAGCAGACAGGGCTACAGAGGTGCATTGAAGCAGAGTGGGCAGGGCTGCAGAGATGCATGGCAGCAGAGCAAGCAGAGCTTCAGATGTACATTCCAGCAGAGCAGGCAGGGCTTCGGAGATGCACTCCAGCAGACAGCCTGCTGCCCACCTGACCCATGCGGCTGCACTGCATGCGCCCGTCATCAGGAAGGTCCAAGAAAGTCACCGCAATGACACAGGTGGCAGCGGCGGTGGCGCAGACTGCCTTCTTGGAAGGGAACACCTCAGCCTGCACCAGGACATGGAGGCCATGCTGAAGCACAGGCAAGCACTGTGGGCAAGCCTGATCTGCCAACTGCAACTGTTGCACGTGCTGTCAGGAGCACCTGGCTGTCATGTGGGCAGGTTAAGGGAGTGAGGTCTCACTGTAAGCTGAAATGCAGCACAATGCCAGCTCCTACCTGCTGACCTCCCTGCAGCACCTCCTGGGTGGCAGCCATGAGTGCAGTGGGCGTGGGGAAATTGCTGCAGGTCATCATGGGGACCTCCATGGCCAGGGTTGGCTGCATGCCCTGCAAAGGCACAGCAGGCCCCTGCAGGCAAGCATTGCACTGATGGACCAGCGCAGCACCTGATGCACTCGACCTGCGCAGCTCTTGAATTCACTTGACCAGCTCAGCACATCAATCGACGTGATGCGGATAGCAAGCAGCCAAAGTTGGGAGACTGCCTGCTCAGGAAGTGCGTTCACAAAGACAGATGAACAAAATGACTGCAGCTGCAGACGCCCTGCACCAGCCTGCAGACGCCCAAGGACCTTACCTGCACCAGCCTGCAGACGCCCAAGGACCTTACCTGCACAGCGTCGCGCAGGCACAGGCTGGCCGTGGCCGTTGACAGTATGCCAGGCTGGCTGCAGGCGGTGTCCAGCACCACCACCATCTTGGCGCCCAGCTGGGCTGGTGGGACAGACTGCATCAGCGCAGGCTTCTGCAACCAGGCATTCCCAGAGAACTGGCACATGATGCTCAGACAGGCTTCAGGTGGCAATACCTCCAAGCAGGCAATGGCGTATTGCATGGATTTAGGTGCAATGAGGCCTAGCAGCAGAGTGATCCAATGTCCTGCAGAAGGCTGCCTCCCCACCTGCACAGCGCTGCAAAGCCGCGGGCGCGCCTTGGCAGCAGGCAGCGTTGGCGCCTGGCTGCAGGTTGTGGCGGGGGCCACCACGAGCACCAGGGAGGCCCACACCAGACCCCAGCTGGTGCGACCAACGACTGCCAGCACAGCCTGTGCCCACCACATAGCAAGACCGCCCACCTGCACCAAGGACAGTGGCAGCATGAGCGCAGGCCTGACAGGGGCGCCCCATGCAGCTGTTACAATGCTCTGTGCTCTGGGAAGACTGGGTGGATATCATGCTGTGAGTGCCACACAGGCAGGAAGGCAGACTTTGGGTGCAGGCGGCAGGTCAAGAAACAATTTCAGCGCCTCTCCCTGCAATGCTGGATGCTGAAGCACAGGGTGGTGTAGTCATAACATTCGACCAACGAACATGTTGGCCACGGCCTTCCGGACATCAACTGCGCACCTTAAACTTGTGGATGCTGCAGCTCAGCATGATGAATCCTGCAGGCGTCGTCTGCTGCACTGCGCTCCGTACCTGAGGGGCAGCCCCGACGGGTTCAACACCCCTGCACGCAGAACACAAGACATGCCGGCTCAGGCTGTGCACTCCAGTTCCCTTGCAGGGCGGGACACCTCCGCGCAGAGGGCACTGGCCCTGCAGGAGCTGCCCTCAGGCTGGCGCAATGGTCAAGGGCTGCGACCTCGTGCAGGGGGGGCTGCACTGCATGACAGCCAGGCAGATGCGTTCTTTGCTTGGTTGTATAGCCAAGCAGGTATGGCTGGGGGAATGTCACGGCAGGTCCGGGACTTGAACCATGGAACACTGAGGTGTGGCCTAGGCCAGCACGGAGAATGCACTGCAGCCTGGCTGGCAAGATAACTGGTGGCCCACCTGGTTGCGACGGCTGGAATGCAGCCCAGCTGGGAGGTTGCCAGGCTCAGACAAGGAGCAAGCGTTGGCTCCATCGGGCCAGTCCTCACACTGAGGGGTATGTGAATGACGGGCCTCTGCAGCACCCCAAGCTTTGAGTCAGAGCAGAGGTGCCTTGGCATGCAGCAAAGGCCATCTGCACCAGGCAGCATGTCAGGGCAGTCCACAAGCATGCACGCCCTCTGCAGAGGGTCAGCTCTGCCTGTGGCGTTGTCTGGTTGGGAGGCAGAAACCTCTGTCAGCAGACGCGACAGAACTGGCAATGCAGTCAGTGGTGCACACCGCAAACATTGGCAGGCCCATTAGACAGACAGGGCTCCATCGCATGGGGCCTGCTGAAGGGGACAAAGTGGCAGCCTCGCCTGCAGAGGACACCTGCTGCGGAGACGCACCTCCCTGACCCAACCCACACTGCAGAGCATGATGCTGGGCCTGCAGCCTGCCACCGGCAGCAGACTGAGCGGTGGGCAGCTGCGGCGCCCCAGGCTGACCCAACCTGCAGCCGCTGCAGTAGCCTGCGTAGCTCCGCTGAGCACATCCCCAGGACGGACTACAGCTGCAGGAGGCTGCTTGCTGCCCGCTGCACCATCTGCGCCGCTGCCAGCTGCAGAGGCAGCAGGAGGGGCTGCACTGGCGGCCGGCGGATCCTGGGTGTTGTGCTCCAGGTGGTGGGCAGGATCGGAGATGTCAGGCAGGGTGTCTGGCGCCCCGCTGGCGTCCCCGCCGTCTGGCTCTGGCGCGGGAGGGGAGCCACCTGCAGCGAGTCGCTGCACAAGATTGCACAGGACAGGCGTTTCAGACATCAGTGAGGTTGAAACTTGAGGCAGACATGGAGCCAAACGCGCTGCAATGCCGCTCCCCATCTGACTGCCACAGAAGTGCTGATTGGAGAGGTGCCCAGCACAGGGAGAGTGTCATGAGCACACACTTTCCAGATGCTCTGTCAAGCAGCAGTGCCTGGTAGACTGCATGGCAGCACTGCACTGATCTCAGAAGTGTACCAAGGTTGACACAGCTAGGTGCAGTCAGCTCGGCTCTGGCAGGCCCAAAGCCTGAGAAGGCATCGTGTCTTGTCCTCCACACTGGCAGCTGCAGGCCATCTACTGGCCCAGGCCCTTGTGCATTTCACTCCCAACATCCCACTGTGCTGCTGCCCGCCAGTCCAGCAGCAGCAGCGCGTCTGTGTCTGTGAATAGACCAAGGCACTCTGTCGAGCAGACGCCGTCTCATTTGTGCAAAACCTGCTCCCATCCTGGCCACTGTCACACTGTGCGGCTGCAGCCCGACCCAGCAGAGGCTTGGCCACAGCCTTGGGCTTTCTGCGGCAGACAAGCATCATGCACAAGTGTGGTTGGCAGCTCACCTGTGGCGCCCCCCGACGCTCCGGGCCCCTCTTGACCTGCTTGGGTCCCTGCCCCTGATGACTCAAAGTAGTCGTTCTCGCTGTCTGAGTCATCGTCTTTGAGGGAAGTTGCTGGGCACAAGCAGGAGATGGACACGGCCGTGCGGGCCAATGTGGCCAGGCGGCCGCCCAGCCTGCCTGCCCACTTGCTGGGAGCCTTCCACTTGGCGCCCCTGGCGCGGCGGGGCTGGTCCTTCATGACAGCTGGCAGGCGCAGCGGGCGCATGCTGGGCGAATCCGACACCCACTGCAGCATCAGGCCAATGAGCAGCTGTGAGCCATGAGGTGCCGGGGTGCAGGCATGGCGCCCTCAGAGCCTGGCAAACATCTGGTGCTTGGCAGGGTCAGCGAGCAGCAACAGCTCGCAGGGCCAGCAGCACCAGATGTGTCACGCCAGCGTTGATGCTGACCTGCAGACGCCTTACTTGTGACTCAGGGGGTGGCGCAGCGGCTGCTGGGGAGTTGAGCCCTTGGCAAAGGCAGCGAGCCGCAACAGCTGGCAGGTCCAGCAGCGCATGTCCCCCAGGAAACGCAATGCTCACCTTCAGCATGACCGCCTGCCTGTGCACGTAGGAGTGGCACAGCGCCTGCTGAGGGGTGAGGCGCTGGGCGGGGTCAGGGTGCAGCAGCTGCCTGACCAGATCCAGCAGCTCCACCCCGTGGTACTTGTAGACGTCGCGCAGCTGCCTCTGGCGGGGCACAGTCACCCCGTCCTCCTCCACGAACTCCTCCCACTGAGACGCCTGCACAGCAGCAACGGGAAAGGACATGCAGCTGGCTGGAAGCAGTAGCATGGGTCCAGTGGGGTCAGTTTCCCAGTGGGTCCTGCCAGGACCCTTGCAGACCAGCTGCTGGGCATGCTGCTGGCGACACACATCGCAGAGCTCGCCCTGGCGGGGCACGATGCGCCCATTGATCAGTGCAGACACTCCCCATGGGGCTGCAGCTGTTAGCCTGGCGATGGCTTGCGATGAGTAACAGGAAAGTGCTCGCACTGCTTGTCCTGCACTCACAACTTCATCACTGAGTACGCAGCTGGTTGCTTGACTCTGAGACAGAGCCTAGCTCAATGTGAGTGGCTGCATGCCGTGCACCTTCCGGGGGCGCACGCCTGAGGACCTGTCCCCACTCTCAGACATGTTCAGCAGGTAACAAAAAGCCGCAGGTCAGGCAGCGCACCCATTTCCTGGCAGCATTGACTGCGTTTCCCACGACCGCATCGGGCTCCTCATCCTGAGGCCTCAGCAGTGGCCACCTCCCTGCAGCATGAAGAGGCAAGTGGGTGTGGTGGCAGGATCAGGGTAAGAGCAGTAAAACCCTCCCTGCAGTCAGGCTGAGGCCCAGCCTTGGTGCGACACCAGACGACGCAGCCAGAGTCATGCTGATGCCTTCACAGGCAACGAGCAGCAGGGGTGGAGGCGCACTGGGCATGGCAAACTCTGCCACTCCCTCCACTTCGACAAAGGCAGACACCTCAAACAGGATGAGTTGTCCTGGTGGGTGGCAGTTTGGGCAGGACCGCTGGCACCTCTTGATGAAAGCTCTGAGGTGCCAGCGCGCTCTACTGCCTGCGTTACGTGGCACACCCCATCACCGCGCACCTGTGGCCATGCGAACAATGACGGCGCCCAGCTGCCACATGTCCTGTTGGGCGGGGCTGATGGCAGCCTGGCCCCTGCTGCTGTCCCCCTCAGCTCCACCCGAGCAATCTTCCTGCTGCGTGTGCAGCTGCAGAATCAGCTCGGGGCTCAGCACTTGCAGGATGCCCCACTCGGCCACGCTCCCTGCGGGACCTGCAGTCAGGTAGGTACGCCTTGTGCCTCGGCTGATGCCAGCGCAATGGATGTGACGACCTGCAACGCCATGCCGCAACTGCACACCTGCAGGAGGGATGGTGCCTGCAACCCCGGCCTGCAGGCTGCACGAGGCCTTTCTGCCAAGGCTGCGGCAGGTGTGGCTGCGGCAGCTTACCTGGTGTCAGGCTGGAACTGTGGCCCAGCCCAGTCAGCTTCAGCTGTGCGGGCAGCCCCTCCTCTACCTCCTTGACCAGAAAGTGCTGGGGCTGCAGATTGCGGTGGGCCAAGCCGGTTGCGTGTAGGGACCTCAAGGCCTGCAGCAGAGATGAGATGATCGAGAGCCTTGAGTCTCACGCTGTGCTCATGCTGGGGCTGCAGGTTGCACTGGGTCAGGCTGGCTGTGTGCATGCAGCCAATCTCATGCTATCTGTGACAGTGAGGCCCCATGCTGTGAAGTTGGGGCCCCATGCTTTGAGGGGGGGGGGGGGGG
>JAAMXJ010000143.1:0-10191 GCA_019693375.1 Asterochloris erici | reverse complement strand
TTCAGAGTGCAGTCACAGAGGCATGCAGAGGCACCCAAGATACAGCAATCTGACGCCCACCAGTAGCTCACCTTGGCACCATGCAGCGCCAGCATGTTGACAACGGGAGCAATGTATGTGGTAGCACCTATGTAGCCCTCGTGCACCCAATCATATTTGCTGCTGGTCTGGCTGCCAGATGCAGAGCTCTTACAGGTCGAGGGTGGGCTGCCAGCAGAGGAGGCTGCTCCCCTGCAGCAAAGCCAGCGGCTGGCCTGCCCACTCCTGCCTTCCCCTGGGTCAGCCGAGCTGCCAGCGTTGCCGGACTGAGAGGGTGCAGCCTGCCCGGCTGCCGCAGAGGGGGCACCTCCGCTGCTAGCGCAGCTGTGCTGGCTTGCCACCGCGCCTGCACTCCTGGCCTGACCGAGCTGGCTGGCAGCGCCGTGACTGCTGCCTGACCAGCTGCCACCCCTGTCGTCACCACACTTGGAGGCTGCGTCTTGCAGCTCTGCGCCCAACCCCACACGAGAGCTGGCCACCCAGCTGCCCACTTCGCTGGCGGCCTGGCTTACAGCAGCAGGAGCCTCTGAAGCTGGGGTCTTGCCTCCCTCAAATGGCGCCCTGCTGCTGCCAACACTGCCTGGACCCTGCCCACTGCTGTGCCTGCTGCCCACCGAGCTGCCCTGCACACTGCCAGCCCTGCTGGTGGCAGGAGAGCCGCAGGCAGAGCCGCTGCTCTCCCCACCGACTCCGTCAGCAGCTTGGCTGGCGGCACTTGAGGCATGGGGGGCCGGCTTGCAGTGCGGGTGAGGCCCCGCATCTGCACCGCCATCAGCCCCAGCAGCCGGGCTCAGGCTGCCCTGGACACTCTCAGAGTCAGCGCCAGCCAGTCCCTCAGCGGTCGCCCCTGGGTCAGAGCTGGATTGATCGCCAGCAGCAGAGCTGAGGGCAGGAACAGCAGGTGCCCCCGCCTCCTTGTCAGCACAGGCGTCCTCCAGGTCCCTGTGCACCACATCATGGCCGTCGCTCTCCGCCTCCTCGTCAGAGCTGGCACCCCAGTTGCTCTCCTCCTCATCATCGCTGTCACTGGGGCTGGACGAGTCGAACACAGCCTCGTTCTCAAAGGTCTCTATGCGGTAGTGCTCCAGGGTGCAGCGGCTCTTGACCAGCCTGCAGGCAAGTGATGATCACAGGGTTCTCATGGGGTGCAGTGACCCCAATGTGGTTGCAGTGACCCCAATGTGGAGCAGCGCTGGGAGGGCTGCCACCGGCCTGCAGTCGATTTGGCGACAACCGGTCATGGGGATGTCGCTGCTGGTGATGCACACATGCCTCCAGGGGGCGGTGGCCCTTCACCACACTGCAGGCTGGTGAGCAGTGTGGTGAAGAGGACATGACCAAAGACAGCAGGCGCCTGGGCGCCCTCTGGCCGCTGCATTGACACCCCACAAAATCAGCAGCACCGCACCAGTCTGCAGACACGCAGCACGGTCTGCACAGCACAGAGGAGCAGAACTGCGGCTGATTGGCATGTGCTGTCGCGTATCGCTGCCTCTGGGCCAGCCTGCAGGCGGTGAAGCACAGCACAGAAGGTAAAGGGCAGGCCCTCGCCTTTGCTGCATCTGCGACTTGAGGCTGCAAGGGGGGCTGGAGAGGCCTGCAGGCAGGTCACAATCGACGTTTCTGAGGCATGCTGTGGGTGCATGGCAGCCATGGGCCCAGCAGAGCGGCAGGGTGCACAGGTGTTGGTGGCTCTGCATCAACCTGCAGGAGGGCCAAACCCTCTTGGGGTGCACCATGATGGTGGAGGGGAGGCAAGAGTCATCCAGCTCCTCAGGCTGCCTCAGCACGCATGCCATCAGCAAGCAGAGGCAGACAGGATGATGTCCAAGTACAGCAAGTGCTCCACTTGAGGCATGCTGACACATGGAGCGCCAGCAGTGCGCCAAGACTCAATCGGCCTCACAGCCAGGCCACGCCAGGAGCCGGTGAGCAGCGAGCAAGACGCTGCATGAGGGGTCTGCAGGGTAGCAGAGTGCATGGCAATACTCACGCTGTGACGATGTAGTGCAGCTTCCCAACACGGAGACTGCCGACCAGGCGGGGCACCACCTTGCTGTTCTGCGCAACGCGCAACGCGTGCAGCTCCTGAGCTATGTGCAGCTCTGCCAGGGCGCCAGACACCTCAATCACCTGCAGGCCAGTCGAAGTGAGACTCAGTGGGTGCAGGTAGGTCAAGGAGCGTTGTGAGTCTGGAGCTGGCGGGCAGCACCTGCACAGTCACCAGGTGGTCGACAGTAGCCATGTCCGATGCAGGCCAGACAGGTGTCGAGGCAGAATGCACAGCGCCAAGTGCATGCAGGCCCAGGGCAAACTGGGACACCACCAGATGCCCGACAATGTCTGCACAGCCAGGGAGACTTGGGAGGCAGCTGCAGTCTGGGAGCCGGGCTCAGCGGGTTGTGAGCAGATGGTCTGGTCCCTGCTGATGATCTTCCATGCTGCAGCCCTTGCCGTCTGCACACAGGGCACCTGACCTTGGGGCACACCATGTCAGCGAGTGGCGGCCTGCACGGTGCACAGATGCTTGGGCGCCGTGCGTTCTGCTTGTTTGTGTGAGTCTTGCACATCCTGGGCAGGTGCTGCATTCCTGTCCAGCTGCAGCCCGCATGGAATCGAAGGGCCCGCTGTTGCTCAAGCTCTGCCTGGTCACAGCTTGGCAGTGCTTGCCTCAGCAGCTTGCTGCTGCAACCCAGATTTGTCAGCCCCACCCTCAGCCTGCCGGCAGCAAGGCTCGAAGACCTTTCAATTTCGCAGTGCCACCCAGAATCTTCCCTGCGAGCCGCCACGGCCTGCGCACCCCCACATTGACAGCCCGCTGGCTTTGTGCCACCCCCACACCTCACGCAGTCCTCACTGTGACAGCCCGCTGCTTGCAGGCCACCACAGACCTCAGGCAGTGCTCACCTTGACAGCCTGCTGCTTGCAGGGCCTGAACATGTCCCAGCCCTGGTAGACCAGGCCCCTGGTGCCGGCAGCAAAGGGCATGGCCTGGAGGCGCAGCTTCTTGTTCCAGGCGACCGAAACTGTCAGGTGGGGCACGGGAGCCAGCTTCCGGGCGGTCGACTGGGCCTGCTGCCATGCCAGGGCAGAGACCGCCTGCAACAAGCATGCAGCGGCTCAGTCTCACGCTCACATGTTGGGGGCAGCGCCATGGGTCCCCACTGTCTGCAGCATGGGTGAACAGGTCACCCACCAAGGTGAGGTGGGGCTGGGGAGCAAGATGCCGAGCACTGGACTGAGCCACTGCTGGATGGGTGCCCACCCACTGGTTGCCTGCAGCAGACGGGTGATTGCAGGCTGTGGGCCAAGCGTGGCCTAAATTGGTAGGTGCACTTCAGGAGTCAGATGTTGCGTGCTGTTTGCATGAATGGACACTCATTTTTGGTGTCCTTGCACTCGGGGGCATGCATGATGGGCATTGGCACCGGTGACAACTTGGGTGACCGCCTGCAGTGGCATGCCTCAGGTACCCCACTGCTTCAGAGTATGGCTTGCGATCTCTGCAGAACGTCCTGAGCAACCACACCATTGCAGGGTATGGCATTTAGTCTCTTTTAAATGCCCTGAGGACTTGCTGCCTGTATCCTTGGATGTCAGGCAGATTCTGTCAACCCGCCCATCTTCCTCAAGAGTGTGAGGGACACAGGCACTTAGTCACAGTCAATGCCCACCAGCGGCTGGTCAAAGCCTTGGCAGGCCCCATGTTGTCAATGGGTGTGGGCTCACCTCCTCCCCAGCCAGTGTCTTCAGGAGGGGGGTCTCCAGCGCCTGGGCAGCTGTGGGGCGCTGCTGCTGGTGCGGGTGCAGCAGCTGCCGCACGAAGTCATACATGTCTCTCCCGTACAGGTCCTGGAGCATCGCCAGCCCAGGGTGCATGTCTGGCCCACTGTCGCAGGCCCACACCTTGGCCTGCAGCAGCACAATGTGATGGCTCAGATCTGATCAAGCGCTGCCTCAAACGCGTACGGCACACTTCCTACCAGCGTCGCCCTGCAGCAGCTGAGGGTAGAGTCGCATTGTCGGCAACTTGACCTGGACAGGGACTGAAGGTGGCTGCGGCAGCATGCTGTGCAGAGGCAGCGGGGGGTGCATGTGCCTGCAGATGCCCCACACCTCTGCCTGCACCAGCGATGCATCAGGGACAGGCAGCAGGAGTTGAAGGGCCCCAGAGCGCAATGGCACCCCCAGAGTTGCCTGGCATACATGTGGGCAGCCAGCATTGGCAGACACTGCCAAGTTTTGCCTGCAGCAGCAGAGTGTGAGGCGCTTCAAGCGCTTGACCTGTCAAGGCTTGACGTCAAGGCTTGACCCAGACGTGCGTCAGGGGTGACTGGCACCAGAGGCACTGCATTGGAGCGTCCTGGCAACATTCGTGCAGAGGCAGGGAGGGCTGTTGATGGATGCAGGCGCCCACACCACAACCTGCAGCGGCCATGAAGCAGCGGGTGCTCACATCTGTGCTGTGCTGAGGCGCTGCATGGGCAGCTTGCTGGAGCCATGACCATGCACATGCAGCACAGGGAAGGGGTACAGTGTGGGCAGGCGAGACGAGCATATAGCATGCCTGCACAGGAAATCAAATGCGACCAGTACAGGACATTCCACACACAGCTTGAGACAGGCTGCACTACTTTGGCTGCTGCTATGCAACCACTGTCCACAAGGGGGAGATGTCTGGGTCTGTGTCTGCTTGTGCTCAGACAGTGCAACATGGCAGACAGCCACTTATAGGGGCCTCACGTGACGGCGAGGCCCCCTGCAGAAGCATTTAGCAGGTCAGGCAACTCCTGAGGATCCTCACCCATCCCTCCACTTTGTCTCTCAAGGTTGACTCCTTCCAGAGCCTGGTAAGAGGATAGTGGTCTGCAGACAGACAGCAGCAGCTTCAAACACATCATCTGCTGGAATTTCGATTTGAGGATCTGCAGATAATGAGTACTTCGTTTTTCAGCAGCTGAGATGGATCCTATCTTGCCTTCATGCAGTTTCATGCGGCCTTGGCCCACATTCAAGGGGGTGTGTTCTGACAAGAGCCTTGAGCGACTACGGGGATCCAGTGAACTGCTCAAACGCTGCACTCACTCAGCAGAAAAGCCTACCTGTCAGCAGCTTGAGGAGACAGGCCCCCAAGGCCCACATGTCCTGGGCTGGCAGACTGAAAGTGCTGCGAGACGCGCGCGGCAGTGGAAACTCTGGCGCCGTGTAGTTATGCTTTCCATAGGCAATCAGCGACTCGGGGTCTGGATGACCTGCATTCAGAAGGGCTGGTCAAGGTCGCAATGACAGATTCATGCCTTTTGCTGAGAGCGCGTGTCTGCATACTGGAGGGCACACATCTGCATGCCACTGTAAGTACAGCGGAGCCAAGCCATAGCTTGCCTGCCAGCAATCTCCTGGATCCAAAGTCAAGGAGCTTGACACGGTCGCCTGGTTGCAACTCGTTGCAAGGGCCACAGCAGAAGAGGTTGTCCAGGGAAACATCCCAGTGCACAAACCCCTGGGCGTGACAATCTCTGAGGGCCTGCAGAGTTGCACAACAAGGTCAGAGCAAGCTTAAGTGCTGTGCTCGTCACCTCGACGTGGCTGCCATGCATTGCCTACCCTTGCACCGTGAAGCGCCACCAGGTTGCCCAGGAGCTTGAGCTTGGCAAGGTTTTCAGGCTGTGGCTGCTGGCCCAGAGGATGCAGGGCTGCCTGCAGCGTCTCCAGCAGGCCAGGGCCGCTCAGATACCTGCAGGCCAGGAACCTGAGTTGGCGTCCAGCTGGCAAGCTGCACGACATATATCCCCTGTCTGTGGGCGGCGCCCTTTGGGACACTCGAGTGCCAGCAGCAGCCGGCCTGCAGTGAGGTCAGGACCAGGCCTGGGGCGGCCTGTGGGGTCACTGCGAGACTGCCACATCAGCCAGGCGACCTACATTGAGATGTTGCCGGCCACTTGGTTGGTGAGCAGCAGTTCCCACAGCAGACTCAGTTGCAAGGCAGGCACTCACTCCAGTACAATGTAAGCATGCTCCCGACCGTCCTGGTAGGCAGAGGAGGCCGATTCCATCTGCACAGTGTAGCAGCTGCCAGACAGGCACTGCATGACTGGAGCCTCCCAATACAAAGCAAACTTTGGCGCCTTCTGCAGGCACAGGGCAGAGCGGGCTTGTTGACAGCGGGCCTGTTAACATGTTGCTGGTTGTCGTCCAGCGCCTGCTCCTACAGCTGAACTGACCTTGACAGCAAACAGTCGCCCTGAGGCGTCATAGCACCTATACACCTCTCCACAACCTCCCGAGGCAAATGGGGCCGACTGCATGAGCCAGTCTGGGTGCCAAGGAGCCTGGCAGAGCCCCATGCCGAGATGCCCGTCAGGATTCATGCCGTCTTGCTTCTGTGCAGCATTGCAGCTGTGTCTGAAATCTCGAGCGGAGCTTGCAAGTCAGTTTTAGGTGGTCTTCATGCAGACGAACAACGAACGACTTTGGCTGTGCAGCACAACACCATGGCTTGGACTGAGAGGGACCGAGCACATCGACCTTGGTAGGATCAAGTGCCATGCCGTTTGCACATAGGTTGCCGTTGCAGACATGCACGTTTGGGTAGGCGTGCCTCGCGAGGGTCCTTCCAGCCTCTACGTACTCTCACTGAGACCCCTGCTGCTGCTGCAGGGCCTGCCTATGCTGCCCGGCTACGTGAGGCCGAGGCAGGATGCTCAGCCTGATCGCTACCAGCTGCAGAGGGCACAGCCTGCAGACCCCTGCGGGGCTCCAGGTGAGCCATCAGCTTCCTGCAGGGCAGTCTGTACTGGCATGTCACATCGCCAGCAGTGATCTGGGGCCTAGCTAGGCCTTCCCAGCATTGCCAGCCCCTGGATCAGCATCAGCAGTATATCCAGCTTGCCAGGCAGCTTGGCAGATGTCTACCATCAATGGCAGCTGCAGCTGGGGGTTGTAGCCACACTCTGGATCACATGTTGTCATGCAATGCAACCACCTCTTGCAAGAGCCGCAACACACACAAAAAGGCAGAGCTGCCTGATCGTCAGCGTGAGAAGGCTTCAATGGTGGCATCAACATTAATGTTGATGCCCACCATTGCAATATTGCAATTGCCGCATATCTCAGTCTCTATCATGCCTGTGGCAGGCAGACAATAACACAAGCCTGTCCTGCTGCTGTGCAGATCATGAACGAGGTGGTGGCCCTGGAGGCCAAAGATGAGCTGTGCCGCCAGCTCGTACATGAGGTACTGCCCCTGGAATTTCTAATATATTGCTGCCCCCAAGCTTGTAAGCTTCGGGGCAGCAATGTATTAGAAACTCCAGGGGCAGTATCTCATGTTCCAGCTGATTAGCTGGAAAGTGTGGCTGCGACCATATGGCACATGCATGTGCCGCCAGAACTTCATTCTGGCACCAGCGCCCCTGCCGCCACCCAGCAGCAGTAGTGCAGGGCTGCAAGCCCCCCTCTCCCCTTGTTTGCCTTGTACAAATGTGAAAGACACTGCTTGCGCAAAGTCCGCCTGTTTTGACTGTAACAGCCTCTCACTCGATGGCTTCAAATACTGTGTGGCTTCGATCTGCATCCTTGCAAAAGACTTGAGATGTCCAGTTTTGCATGTGAGACAATAAGGTCGAGTGTTCAGTCTGGGAGAGGTGGCCTGGCAGAGCCCCAAGTAGACCCTGACCAAGAGGGAGGTCCGAGCCAATGTCTGCTGGAGCTCTGCTGTTCTGTCGAGATTGCATGAGACTGCTGTGCTTTGAGCCATCCATGTGTGGCCTGCAGCGCTGCAGGTGCTCTCAGACTCTGGCCTTTGAGAGGACTCCTGGAGGCGTACGCGCTGACCTCATACCCAACAAGGAACACCAGAAACAGAAGGTGTTGGCAGACCTGTCATGCTGCACGTGCTCCTGTCTTTGCCTCTGACTGATTCAGGACATTCTTCAGGATTTGCACGTCGCGATCCAAGAAGCACACGTGTGGTTCCCAAATACAGCAGTGCTCTAGCATTGTTTCATGTGAGAAGGCACCACCACTGCCATGTACCACAAGTCACTCAGCACGCACAAGGTGCTGATAGGCTGTGCAAGCAACATCAAGAAGCCCAAATATGCACGTCACTTGATATCAAGGTCCAGGATTGATTGAGGCTGGATTGCTCGCAGTCGCTAGCGCTGGGAGTGCACAATGGCTCAAGGGCAGCTTGCATGTTCATGTGGGGTCAACAACAAGCCTTTGCTGTGCACTCATCTGACAGTCGCATCTCGAAGGCACTCAAGGACACGAGGTAGTCTGAAAATGGGAACTGATTGGTGCTGAAATATCAGCGCAGGCAGGGCAGGCCAGCCCCCAAGACAGCACCAGCAACCTTTTTCGGAGCTGAGCACAGCCCCATAGATACATTTTTGACAGACAGCTGATGTAAGACAGCTGCAAATGAAGTCTTCATTGCGTGGGCACCCTCGCATGTGAACAGGTTGAAGTGCACACCTCATAAGCTTACATGTCAAGGTTGCTCTGATTTGAACTTGCAAGCACTGGCACAAACACCGTCCAGCAGTAGCACTGGATATGACAGGTCTGTGACGCCACCAGCTGTCATGTATCTGGCCTCCAAACAGGTCTTGCTTGAACTGAAGCAGCCACTTCACTGCTGGGCTGCTCTAGATGAGCTCTGTGTCCTGCAGGGCAGTCGACACTGTCATCGCCAGCGTTCACATCAGCACATCACTGTGACGTGCAGGACGCCCAAGTGGTCCCTGGTACCAGAGGGCAAAACTGCTTCATGATACCAAAAGATGGCAGAGGCACAAGTGGCCAGCCTTGAGAGCCGCACTTCCCACCTCAGGAGAGACGAGAGTGTCTGGCGCGCCCACTGGGCAAGCGACAGGACACAAGTGCCGCAACGCTTGCCGATGGCAGCCAGCCAAGCCAGGGGCCTGATGGGCGAGGTCCAGGGCGGAGGCCTGCAGCATGCAAAATGATCACGGCCGGACACACCATCTGAGATAGAGGCATCAGCATCAACAGCAGCGCCCTTTTGCACATACAGAAGACACAGGGAAACTCCAACAAGGAGACTTGCAACATTTGTGCTGCACTTCTTCAGCAACAGCTGGCATCGCTGATAGCAGTGCTTGCACTGGAACACGGCCAAGCGATGCATGAGAGACACCAAGGAGGGCATACTGCCTCGTGCAGGGCTCAGCCTTTGAGAAAGGTGGGCAGGGCATATGTAACAGGTGCTGTGCACCGAAGGTGGGGGGGGTGGGCACCACCACAGCCGATGCTGGGTGCGCCATACATGACCGGGACAACAGCCCTGTGCAGGGCCAATGCAGGCAGCGTTGTGCGCTGTTGGCCAGTGGGCTATAGCTGCAAGCATGCAGGGCCGGCTGAGCGGGGCGAGAGTGTGCCAGGCCCAAAGCTGAGGGATGCTGCCTTTTCTGCAGGGTCCTCATCAAGGATATGATGAAAGGCAGGCTGACCCGGGGGTGTGTGTGCTGGGCTCAGGGTCTGCCTCGCCCTTGCTGGCGCTGCCTGCAGCTCTCGCAGACGCGTCGTACGTGTTGTCCTCCTCCCCAGATGCGCCACGGG
Source organism: Asterochloris erici (assembly GCA_019693375.1). NCBI lineage: Eukaryota > Viridiplantae > Chlorophyta > Trebouxiophyceae > Trebouxiales > Trebouxiaceae > Asterochloris > Asterochloris erici. The sequence goes on along the minus strand of JAAMXJ010000143.1, from coordinate 567 downwards.
GGGTCAGCATGGGAAGGGCGGTCTTGGTGGTAGCGACCATTGCTGCCACTGCGTCAGCGCTGACCAGGACGGCAGTTGAGGCTGTCAGGCGTCCACCGCGCATTCCAGCCGGGATCAGCTGGATGTGCCCCTGCAGGAAGCGCCGTGCCCTCTTTGGACGGTGTGGGGCTCTGAGAGCCAAGGTGGCACGAAGGCACTGGCTGGCTGGCTTGCTGCTGCAAGCAGAGGCAGCAGCAACGAGGCCGCTGACAAGCCACTGCAGCGCCGGCAGACGCAGCAGCAAGGCATCACAAGCTGCAGCGGCAGCAGGTGGTTGTTGGAGGCTGGTAGATGTCAACTGGCTGCTGTGACCGCTTACTCAGCTGGGGCCAGCACAACACATCAGTGGCAAGCAGAGTGCAGCAGGGGGCTGGGGCCACACAGTCAGCCATTGGGCGACCACCCCACACCTGCGAGGCCGACATCTTCCAACTGTCCAGCATGACAATTTGCTGGGTGCCAGCCAGGCAGGACAGGTGGCTGGAGGTTGGGGCTGGCATCTCCCGTCCCATGGCAAAGACCCCTGTG
>JAAMXJ010000140.1:27397-103655 GCA_019693375.1 Asterochloris erici | reverse complement strand
GGCTGGTTTCGGAGTGATCGTTCAGCTTCCAGGGCTTTACACAGGGTCTGGAGCTTTTATCTGCCCGCATTCCTGGCAGTCCAACCACTCCGCTCTCACCGCTCACAGCTTTCGCAAAGGAATTCCCAGCACCTCTCACCAGTTCAAGCAGCTATGTCTGGCCGTGGCAAGGGAGGCAAGGGCCTGGGCAAGGGAGGCGCCAAGAGGCACCGCAAGGTGCTGCGTGACAACATCCAGGGCATCACCAAGCCTGCCATCCGCAGGCTGGCTCGCCGTGGGGGTGTCAAGCGCATTTCTGGCCTCATCTACGAGGAGACTCGCGGAGTCCTCAAGGTGGGCTCCTGGGCTTGTCTGTTCTCAGATCCTGGTGCCTCCTAGACTGGCCAGCCTTTCCATCACCATCGCAAGGCAAGGACACTCATGACACTGCCTAAACAGACTCCTTGCCATGTCTGCAGGTGTTCCTGGAGAATGTCATCAGGGATGCAGTCACCTACACCGAGCACGCCAGGCGCAAGACTGTCACCGCCTTTGACGTGGTGTACGCCCTGAAGAGGCAGGGCAGGACCCTGTACGGCTTCGGCGGCTAAGCGCCCAAACAGCACCACCTACAAAAACCACTAAAAAATGGTGTTGTCTCAACACCACCACCTGATGTGGCATGCCTGGAGCTCTGATGATTCTGCTGATGATGCACACCAATGGCATCTAAGACAATCCCAGGATGTGTTTGTGAGCCTGCCTTCACCTCAGGTGCTCAGCGCAGGCCACCCTGCCCTGGCTCTACGGTGCCGTGACGATAGTAAAGAGCTAACGCTCCTGCTGAGCAACATAGGTGCATGTCTCTGCCCCAGGGAGCACCAGTTTTGCTGCAAGCACTACAGCAATGCCAGGTGTCCTTCCCAGGCTGCCCAGGTGCAGCTGGGACCATAAATGCCCTAGCTGCCAGGACACAGACTACTGCAAAGGCAGCCTTGCCAGAGCTCCCTGACAGGAGTGTCATGGGGCCTCCTGGATCTGCTGCGAGTTGGTCTACTCATATGCATCGCATATGGGTCGGCATCAGCCCATGGAAGCACCGGACTTGTTGCTGAAGTGCGCGCATCTGTGTGTGTCGCAGCGGTGCACCCCCTTTGGCAACATACCCCTTGGGGTGCCATATTCCCTACTTAAGCTGCCTGCAGGCAGAGGGAGCCATGTGTCCAGCTGGTTGGCATGCCCCTCAAGGCCCTCTGCAGCACTAGGTGAACCCTGTTTCCAGGGGCCTCTCAGAGGAGCCAAAGACAGCCCAGGGAAACAAAGCGCACCTCTTGAGCAGGTTGCAGGCAGGCCTGGGCAGAATTTTAAGTGCGACAAGCCTGCAGCGAATTGAGAGCGTGTAAAGTGCCTGGGCTTCATGAGCAATGGCCCACATACTATGAGGGAATGGCCTTCCCAGTGAGGAGGGAAGACCTTCACAACGCACACGCAGAACAATTTACTTGAAGCAGGTAAGCTGCAGCGAATAGGCGCCATCCACTGCCTGCCTTGACAGCCTTCGATGGGGGTCAAAGCTTTGGCCAAGGCCTTGACATGAGTGTCACAGACATGCCTGCTCTGGGCTCTAGATGACCACTAGGAGGACATCTGATAGATTGCCTGGCATCAGAATTGGACAGTGCTAAGCTTGGGCGACATCTGCAGGCTGGTCATTTTTTGTTTGTTGGTCAAGGCTTTGATCCTTGCAGCACCCCACCACCCAGGGGTTAAAAGTTGGGGAGCATGCCAAATGCGAACATGTGCTCAAGAAGGCCGCGATAAACTTCTTCTGACCAGATTTGACTCAGATTTCGACCAGACACCTAAGGACTCGCTCACATGGGCCAACACTTATCAGCACCGAGCTGACTGCAAGAACCTGATGCTCAAAACTAAACTAAAGCTAACTAATGATGTGCTGGAGGCCAGGCACACTGATATGAAGCAAAGCCTAGTCATAGTCCTAAGCCCGTTCATTGAGGCAACGGACTCTAAGTGTAATATTCATCATCTTGCCCTAATTTAAATTTCCTAAGATGAGAGGCAAAGCCCGGCCATTTTCGGATGGGATCCCACTAGGCCGGGAGCGCATCGCCTTCAGAGCACCAACCGCGATGTCGACCCTGCAGACCTGCTCTTGCCGTGCTCCTGGCAGCACAACAAGGTGATCGATGACTCAACGTCCTGCGAGAAGAGACCCTGCAAGGACTGAAGAGTGCTGTCTGCTAGCCCATCAGTTGGTCGCTTCAGCATTCCGCCTTGCATTTGCTAGCAACTGACGACAATTTGGGCTGTTTCGTACGATCCATGTAGCTTTGTTACAGGCATTCCTGCACATGGATACAGAAAGCTAGCAAGTGCGCAGGGACTCCACTTCAGCATTGCTTGGGTTGTAGCATTGCTTTTGTGCACTGGCCTCCCTCCTTAGCTCACTTTCTGTTTTTCTGCTGCAGCAGTAAGCAAGCCTGGACTTTCTGCCATGTCAATCTTTTCCTGTTGCTGGTGGGCTCCGTCCAGACCGCGCCAGCTCCAGCACCAGCACCAGCCCCTGAATCAGGTGAGCAGAAGCAGAGCTTGAGCTGTTGCATACCTGCTGCAGCTGGCCCCGCTGGCCCTGATCTGAGACAAATTCCTGTTGTGTGGCATCTTCAGTTCAGCAGCTGTGTGCCAACATCACCCTGGGCCCGGAATACTACCCCTATCTGGATACCAGCTTCCTTGGCCGTCAACATTCGGTTCAGGTTGGCACTGTGGACTTCAGCTACTATCAGTTTGGCCCCCTCAATGTGTCTGAAGCAGAGGCAGGTGAGGAAGCAGCCAATGACAAATAGCTTCTTTGTTAGCTTCTGCATTACTGTCAGCTTCTTAGATAGCTGCACTTTGAATGCCAGTCTGGCTGCCGTCATGCCTGCATTCCTGCCACTGAAGGGTTGGTGGACGCGCGGAAGCAGCCATCTTTTCCAAGTGGACTGTATGACTGCAGGGAATCCACTGATTATGATCAATGGCGTCAGCGAAACCAAATCAGCCTGGAGCGCATGCTTGCTGCGACCCCTAGCAGCAGGTGAGGTCGATCCTTTCAAGCTCTTGACCTCACATATGTGCATCCTGATCGTGCAGGCCTTGCAGCGCTGGCAGGTCTCAAGTACATGTGTGCCCTGCAGGCCGCCAGGTGACCATCTTCGACAACAGGTGAGTTCCTCCTGTGTCATTAATACCGTTGTCTCTCCTTAGCACACCATCATCTGGGTTCCAGCTCTTGCAGCAAACCCAACTGTATTGCAGGGGCATCGGCATGAGCACAGACACTTATACAGATAACTACACCCTCGACGATTATGCCAGTTCAACTGTGGGCCTCATTGCGGCTGTCAAATTGGGCACCCCAGATGTTCTGGGAACGTCACTTGGCAGCCTCATTGCGCAGGCTATCGCTGTCAACTACCCCTCTGATGTGGCGCACGTCGTCTTGGGCGACACTGCTTTGACTGGAGAAGGCTTGCTTACGGTGCCTGACCCTGTCTCACCCGGCAATGTCTTTGTTGCATCCTCAGGCGCTCAAGCAGCAATCCCACAAACTCGGACGTACCCAACATATCTTCCTGCCGGCCTGGCTGGCCTGTGCAGAAATCAAAACCTGACCTCACACAACCCAGTGAACACAGCAACATCTGCCCAGCTCGCACAGCAGGCAACAGTCCAATACGACATTGCTGGCCCTGGCGGCGATGAGGTGAGCACCACTTATTGCGTTGAAGGCTTGCGTATGTGTCTGCACCATGCCATGCCAGCCTCAAAGACGCTGCAAAGATGTGATTGTATTCCTTTTGAGATGTCCAATAGCTGTACCTACTGGTAGCAGATGTTTGTGTCATGCCAAGGCAGTTCCATCTCTGTTGTAGGTGTACAACGGGATCAAGAACATCACCAACCCTGTGTTGATCATTGCTGGAGATCAAGACATGATTTTGTCAGTCCAGTATGACATTGAGGCAGCCTCCTTGATTCCCGGCTGCTCTTTGATTCAGTGGCCAGACGCAGGCCATGCCTCTATGGAGCAGCATTGTCTCAGCAACGCAGCTATTGTGAGTGCTTGGCTGGATGACAGTGCTTGATTTGCGGGGATGCCAACAAACATCCAGGTAAATCTGAGGCACTTGCAGCATGAGCTTCTACTGTTCCTAGCTACTGCTACACACCAATCAGATAATCCACACACTGTAAAATAGCCATAGCCTGCAACCAAGCCTTATAGTTGCATGTGACAAGTAGCATCAGGCCAGGGATGCCTGGTCATGAGGCAACGACAGCCGGTGAGAGGCTAAGAAGCTGGGTGATAACACGTCACTGTGGCGTTGACATGCTGCTGCTGAACAGCTTGCGGGGCCCTCCCCTCACCAGCCCGCCAAGCCAGGTACACCCCTGCTGCTCAGCAGCAGGAGTGGGACACTGGAGCCCATGCGATGTAGTGCTCGAGCTAAAGTCCCTGATGCGGGCACATTGGCAGGCTGGCATGTGCAAAGTTGGCCAGCTGTGTGGGTGGAGTGCAACAGTACATGACCGCTCCGTGAACCCAAGCAGTTCTGAGCACCGCCAGCCCGTCCGGCACCTCTGCAACAGCCTGGCGGCTGTGTCGCCGGCTCTGGCCTGGCAGTGGGACCCTCCAGTATACTGCGGGGGAACACCGCAGGACAGGGCAGCTCATAGCCACTACAATTTGTGTGGAACTGTTTAGACTGCAGGCCTCAGTGCAGGGCCAGGAATTGAAGGGCCATCTGGCGGCCCAGCATTCGCAGTGAAGAGGCGCGTGCGGGGCACTGTCAGTCAACCATCGCCAAAGATGCAGCCCACCTGCTGCATGAGTTTGACAATGAACACAACAATGCACGCGGGCTGCGTGCATGCGCTACAGCCTTAGCAGCGGCTATCATAGTAGCGCTCGCAGCCTGCTGGCATAGATTGTTGAGGGCGCCCCTGTTTACTTTGTCGCCGCAGGACTGCAAGCAGAGTCCAGCTGAGCAGCTGCATGTCCCTTCACTGCAGGGGCAGCCACCCTGGTGCAGCATTGCAGCGTTGCCCAACAGCCACCTGCAGCTGGGCAGTCACTGTGGGCTGCGCTATTCAGGCCGCAGAGTGGCAGGCCTGGCGCCACTCTTCGCTCTCTGACACTGGCACTTCTGCATTGGATAGCAGCTGCCAGGGGGCTGCAACGCACTGGATGAAACGGCTGCCCAGTTAACATACCAGTGAGCCTAGAGACAGAAGGCTCCGCCCAGCAGCTGCGTTGCTGCTGACCTCTGTTCTGGCTCCAAGATTGCTCCAGAGGGCTCAAGAGACCTCAAACAGGACCATTGCCATTGCAATCTATACATGGCAGAGGTTGACGCTAAGGGCAGAGTCGGCACATCAGTGAGGCCACAGCGCAACTTCAGAGTGAGGTCCGCACAGGGGCAGCATCGTGCATTCGCCAGACATCTGAGACGGGGCACAGATGTTCCTGCCAGCCTATCTTTCACCAGGTGGCTTGGCAGGTTCTGGCTTCTCTGGATCCTGCTCTGGGTCATCAGGGTCCTTCTCTGGCTCCTTCTTCTTCTTTTCATTTTCCTCCTCTTCCTCCTCATCTGGCAATTCAGGATCACCAGGCAGTGGGCGAATCCTCGGCGTTTCTAGTTTTTCAAAGTCTGGAATGGGCTCTGGTCTCCGGCTGGGTTGGGGTGTGATCCACTCCTGCAGGCAGCGCAATGCATGGAATGTTGCACCAGAACCCACGAAGGTTGGTGCAGCCTGGCGCGATGTCGTCTCTCTGGGCCCACATCAGCCAAGTGCGACCACCCTCACAAGCTGCTCAGAAAACCGTTGCTGGAGGTCCTGCAACTTCGGAGCAGACAAGCAACACGAAGTTGGATGCCTACTTGGGCAAGCAGTTGACATCCATGCAATCTGCGCACAGCTGGGCGTAGCCAATGCTGACCTGTGGGTAGTCCAGCGGCGAGCGCTCCTTCTCTGTCTCTGGCTCTGGGTAGGTGGCCACTGGACAGCACGCTGCCTGCCTGGCTGTAAGCTGCCTGGCTTGCCTCCAGAGGCAGACTCTTTGTGAAGGCCTGTGCCAGGCTGGTGTGTAGGAGAATGAGCAGCATCGAGAGCTGTGCAGCCGCTGGATCGCCTGGGGGTGGCCAGGTATACAGCCTGCAGCCTGCTGCATGAGTGTATATCCTCACGCCCTCTGTGTCTGTGAGGGTTCCGCCAGCCCGGGACTCTTGTTTTTCATGAAAGAAGGGCTCCAGGAAAGGGAGGAGACACTGAAATTGCCATCAGGCATTTGGTGCAGCATGCAGGCCCTTGGGGATCGCAGCAAACAGCCTTCAGCTTTTCTGAGTGTCCTGGACAGCTCTGGCAGCCTTGTCCTGCTAAGAACCCAGACAGATGAGACACAGCCCCCAGCCACCACTCTGCAGCTTCTCAGCAGCGTTGCAGCATTCAGCCAGGAGGCAGGATATGAGCTGCATGGCTTTGACACTGAGGACACCCTGACGCACTTCAGGTAAAACCTGCTGGCAGCGAGACGTTGATGCCTGTCTGAACCCCACCAATGTGTCCTGGTGCTGGACAGGCCAGCAGAGGGAGGATTCCTGTATGTGGTGGTGGCCAGGCACACCTGGTGGTCGCATTCCCATGCAGCCAATGTGCTCCAGGTAGGGCCTGCAGCACTCCTTGCACTGGCTTGTGAAGGCAGGGACCTGACGAAATTCTTCACGTGTGCAGCTGCTAGACACAGCCACTCACATGCTCTGGGGCATGCAGCAGATGGCACCAGTTATGCCCGCTGGTAGGCTACAGTTGTCTCATTAACACACCGGTCAAAGGGGTGCCAGCCTGCCACCCTGTGCTTGCAGGCTGCAGTGCCCTGTTTGACAGCATCTTGCGGAGCGCGCTGCACAGTCCCAGCATGGTGCTGCAGTCCCCTCAGGTGGGTCGCAAGCCGGCGGAGCATGCATGCAAGCAAGGCCTACCCCCCACGGTCACCTGCTCTGTTGCAGGTGCACGCACTGGTGGACAGGGATCGCCAGCTTCTGCAGGAGAAGCTGGCAGCGCTGGCAGCAGATCTGCAGATCAGTGAGCTGCCATGCACTGGCCTTGTCCTGGCTGTCCTTGTAGAGCTCCAGTTACAAGTACTCCAATCAGCCATCCAGGCCACATAACATAAAGAGAGGTCCTCCAGTTCACTGCAGGGATGTTGCAGCTGGCAGCCTGACCTCTGAGGCAGTCCTCACTTGCAGGCCGCGCAGCAGTTCTGATGGAGGGCTGCACAGCAGTCGCCACCAAAGGGTGGACAGTGCTAGGTGCCAGCCAGCAGCTGCTGCTGCAGCACTTGGTGCAGACCCTGAGCTGCAGCGGCTGCATGCTGGCACAGGTGCCTGTGCAGCTGGCGACCAGTAAAGCTGGCCCCATGCAGATGCAGGCCCTCGTGGCAAGCATGGAGGCAGGTAAGGCCTGCAGAGCACTCCAATCTTGTGTTGTGCTCCCAAAATCGATGCAAGCTCTGTGTTGAGGCACTGTCATCTGGACCCAAGGAAGGTTGTTGCTCTTCAGCTATGGCCTCCGGCCTGACTCTAGGCTGCCTGTGCAGGATGCCACCTGGTGGTCGTGACAGATGAACCCCTGAGCCTCAGCCTCCTGCCAGCAGCTGTGGCGACACATTTCAAAACCTCTGCTCAGGACCTGGACAGTCCCCGTTCAGAGGTCGTGTGGCAGTGCATATCTGCATGATAGGCTCGCTGACGCTGGATTGCTTTGGCTGAGCCTCAATCCTGGCGGCTGCAGGAGCTGCACATTGCCAGTGCCCACCTGCTGCCCCCTGAGCAGCTGGTGCAAGGGCTGCTCGTCGTGCAGCAGCATCCCCGAAGGTGCGCGGTGCTACTCTCGGAGGCCTCAGCCCACGACAAGGCAGGAGGCAAGGGTGCAGAAGGTGGGCTCATATACGCTGGAGTGCTGGCTCTGTGTCTCTGTTCTGTGGCAGCAAACTGTAAGTACCCCAGCAAGTTCCCAACCAGTCTATATACTGGGCAGGTGGCTCTGTTTCTGCAGGCGTCCTAGGGAAAGATGCCCTCATGCAGCTCCTGTGTCAGACTGCACTACACCAGTCAGAAGCCACCACAGTCGCAGGTGTGACACCTCAGCCTTTTGCTGCGCCTGCCTGTCCCCTGTGCGATGCACTTGGCACTCTGCACACTTCCCTCCTGCAGGACTGCTGACGGTATCGTGTACAGCAACGGCCGGGACGCGCCAGGCATTTGCAATCATGCATCCTGGCGTTGAAGATCCTGCTGGGGCTGACCGACTCGTGCAGCAAATCCTGCATGCCCTGCCCCCCTTGCCATGACCCTCGGCCTGATGCGGCTCACTGCATTGTGCTGTTGTCAAGACGTCATGTGTGTGTTCAGACTGTGGAAAATATCATGGTCAAGTCATGCAGCCTGGCGTGCTTCATCTGTGGCTGGTCCCAAACTGCTTGAAGTACTCTGGCCGTGCAGTATTGGCATACAGAGCCTTGATGCTGGCGTCCCTGGCCTCCTTCTCACTCATCTGGCGCTTCAGGAAGTCAGCAGCCTGCCGGGCCATTTGTGCCTTGAACTCCTCCACCTGCAGTGCTATGCTATTGCAATTGAGCGGCTGATGGGCTGATTGAGCAGCTAGCACTGGCAGCAAAATTGCATGGAGAAGCTCACTGACTGGGAGCCCTAATCTTTTGAATAGACTAGTGCTCATTCACCATGGCCGTGAAACGGCGGCCACATGCATGGTGCACAGCGCCTTGGCTGCAGTGCACAGCACCACAGACTGATGCAGCACACACCTAAGGATCTCACACTCATGTATAAAGCATCATGCACAAGTGATGAACATGCAGCCTTGCTTCAAGATGCTTGTCTGCCCTGGCAGTGCATACCATGAATTCTTGGGTCGTGCTGGGGACGCCCATGTGCCTCAGCTGGTGTACCTGCTGCGAGAGTGCATCAGAGCATGCTGTGCACAGATTCACTGAAGCTGGCGACTGGCAGATGCGATGATGGCACATGTGTGCCCACCTGGTACGCCTGCTGCAGGATGCTGCGGCCTATCCTGGCCTGCAGGTCAGCATACTCTGCCTCCTCCTGCAGCTCCTGCTGTTTGCGAGACTGCTTCTCAGCCATCTGCTGCAGCTGGACGTCTGCAATGGCCCGCTTCTCTGTCTCTGTCATGCCCTTCCAGTGATCCTTGCGCACCCTGCAACAGGGCACTGCAGTGATCTGAAGGCCAAATGTTGATATCCGGATGTGGCAATGGCAATGTGGGCGGATCAAGTGATTGACTGTTACTGCACGCATTTACTCTCAAGGGCAGCAGGGGTGGCGAGGGAAGACAGCAAGGAGTCGTAGACGCATCAGCAAGGCAAATGCACCCCACAAAGTGTCCAGCAAGGGTGGCCGTACAGAGTGTGGCAGTGTGGGCAAGACGCACTGAGCCTGAAACAGCAGGGAGCAACAGAAGGGTGAGGCGGAGGATTATGCTATGGCGTCACGGTGACAGCAAGGCAACTTGGAGCGGCCCCCAATGCCTGAAGCCCCCAGTCATGCTGACCTGAGGACGAAAGGTGGCAGAGGCCGCCATGGCACAAGACAATAATGGCACTGAGGCTGGCAGGGCAGCCTTTCGGACAGGACAATTCCATAAGCCCAGCCAGGCTGCCCAGAATGACCAGCAAGGCCCACCTGAAGGGGGAGGTGGCCGAGGCTGCCATAGCAGGGTCCTCCACCAGGTAGGGGTCCATTGCAGTAGCCGCCAGCTCTGCATCACTGCGGGCCTGCTCATTGGCTGCAATGGCTGCGTCGCGGCCCCGGCGGGCCGCCGCCAGCTGCGCGTTGGCTTCCAGAACAGCGCGGTTGTTGGCGCTGCGGATGGCGCGCTCCTGGGCAGCTGCAGCCCTCTGCACCTCGTCTTGGTACAGCACCTGCAGGGGCCCAAGACGGTGAAGGGCACACTGCAACAGTGCAGGGGCGTGTCTGGCACACTTTGTTTGCAGCTGCCTTCTGCACCTCATCGTTGGACAGCATCTGCAGGGGCCCACAGCAGCAGGAGCAGACTGCACTGTCGAGTGTGGGGCCTCCTGGACGCTGCTACCTTCTGCACCTTGACCTGGCACAGCAAACTGTAGGGGCAGACTGTGGTGAGGGCACCGTGCCGCAGCAGGAGGGGGCTTCCTGGACGCAGCAGGGTTCTGCACCCCATCCGGGTACAGCACCTGCAGTAGCTCAAGGGGGCAATCTACTCTGTGAATGACCGAGCATGGCCTGTACAGCACCTGCAGTGTTCCCGTTGATGTGCCTGAGCAGGAGGGCTTCCCACGGCAGGGCCTGCCTTCCGCACTGTGGAGGCCTGCAGGTTGTGGATGGGCAAGCAAAATTGACTCTGCAGCTGCGTGACCTGGTTCAACTCCTGCAGAAGCTCAACAGGGAGCTCAGAGCGCTGATGTGGGGCGGCATCCATTGCAGCACCTCGTATCCATAGAACGAGAGAGGTTGCTGACAGTAGTGACAGCGGCCGCCGCCAGGAGGAGCCTGCAGGCTGCTGGCAGTACATGTGGTTGTCGAGTCAAGCCTGCCTCACCAGCTCCCGCTCCCTGTCAGCCCTGGCCTTCTCCATGGCCTTGCGCCGGGCGTGCTGCTCCTGCTGCATCTGCCACCACTCGCTGGACTGCTCCTGCTGCGCGCGGGTGCGGTCTGCAATGGACAGGTCCTCCCCTTCAAAGCGCTGCAGGGAGGCTGGCCCGCAGCGGGGGTCGTCATCCCCCACCCTGCAGCAGTGGGCCCTGCCATCAAGCTGCAAGCCTTGGAGCGCGACAGCAAGGCTGAGATCGTCATCTCCCAGCCTGCAGGAGCATGGCTGAGCTGTGTCACCAAGCTGCAGACACTGGCTGCCCCTGAGCAGGCACCCAGCAGGGCGCAGGGGGAAGCATGGAATGTTGATAGCATAGAGTCCTGAGGCTGGCGTGCAGCAAGCGTCGTCATCTCTCAGCCTGCAACACCGCAGAGCTAAACACTCGAGATGGACCATGCACAGCTTGTCATAGGGTCAGTGCCACATCGGGCGGAGCGCTGTCAGGAGGCTGCAAGTGCTGGCTCCCACTGAGCAGCAACCCAAGGAGGAGCAAGGGTGGGGAACACAGCTTGTGGGACCTGCTGCCGTCCTGCGGTCGGCAGCATAGGCGCTGGCGCATGTCATTGGGCATGTCCTAAGTTGAAACAAAGGGCAGCACCCCAGCAATCCAGCGCAAGGGTCAGCATGCAGGTGGGCACCTGCTGTGCTGGAGCAGCAGTCTGGCAGCCGCTGGCAGCAGCAGCACCGTGCAGGGCCACCCAGCGGCGTCATACGTGCATACATGCGAGTGCTGTGCTCCCAGCTGCCAGGCTGGCAGCAGGGCCCACCTGGCAGGTTGGTCCAGTGCCAGGCGGTCCGGCCTGTTCAGGTCCCACTCCGTGGTGGTGTGAGCGCCCTGGTACTGCTGCCTGTAGTTCTGCACCTGGGCATCCCACGCATGCTTTGCACGGTCGGCAGCCTGCTGCTGCGCACAGATCACATCATCATAGTGCTGTGCGCGAGCGGCATAATCCCTGCAGCATCGCAGCTGCTTTGTGGGCCTGGGGATGCATGCACAACTCTGTGCTGTGCACGCTTGCATGCTTCAGAGGCTGCAGCTGGAGTGTGTGGTTGTCACAGTGCTTTGCAATGGTGGCACCTGTGCAGCAGTGTCCCTGTAAGGCTGAGATTGCACCAAACGATCTGTACACCTCTCAAGCCTCCAGACGCTGCAGCTAATCTGCTTTCACCCAAGGTTGAGCCACCTCTTGCATGAAGACATGCAACTACTTCAGCAACGGAATGCAACATCTGCAGAGCGTGCTGCCTTACCTGTCACGTGCAGCCTCCTGCTCCTCTCTGTAGAGCCTCTCATCTGTTTGCATGTCCAGAGCCTGCCTGTCCACCTGCACATGCATGGTCAACATCATGCAGCCCGCTGGTGCAATGTGCCCCTTTGATGACCGTGCGCTGCCTCACCCCGATGGTGCGCCATTTGGCATCCTGAATTCTTTGCAGCCTCGCAGGGTCTTCATTTGGTATTTGGGCTGTCATCCTCCCCATGCCTGCGGACTGGAGCCTCCCAGGCCTTCTCTGGCTGGCAAAGACAATCAATAACCTAACCTAGGTTTTCTTAAAGTGGATTCACTCGCTCACTCACCCTGTGAACGGAAGGCAGGTTCCGAGATTCTGCAGTTGCGCCAGCAGTACTCCCAGGATGGATCTACGCTCCATCATGGTGTGGGCCCTGATTGCAACCTGCTGTGCAACAATGCATGTTGCAATGGCAGCCGGTAGCCTCTACCATGTTGGCATCGGTGAGTTGAAGGCTGTCGTCAAATTGGTCATCATCAATTGTTGCAGTGGTGTGCTCAGCTGTGCTGGTGGTGCTATGCAGGGAAGGCTGACATCACTGGACCTGCAGCTGATGTGAACATGATGGTGAGGTCACCTTGTGGGTCACTCTGCGCTGCAAGCAGTATATGCGCTGACAATGCTGAGCTCCATCACTGCAGGGTTATGCCATGCCTCAACAGACTGTGTCGGGCATTCACACACGTCTCTATGCCAGAGCCTACGTTGTTGCAGACCCCAACAACGAGAGGTGTGTGCTGCTGCGTCTGTCAGCTTTCATGCTCCCACCCCATTGCAGCTGCCTGAGGACCACCTGAGACTGGGCCGCGTGCCTGCAGCAAGCGCTTTGCTTTCGTCAACCTGGACGCCTGCATGGCCTCCCAGGCAGTCACGTTGGGCGTCATGGCCAAGCTCAAGGTCAGCAAAGCCAGCTAGCTCAGGCACCTGTCTGCCCTATTTGCGACCATGGTCCAGTATCGTCGGCATGCAGCACCTCAACAGGCTTTGCTGCAATTGACCCTCTGCTCCCTGCGGCCTATGATGGTGCAATGCTTGCTGTATGCTTCAGTATGAGCAGCACTGCAACAAATGGGCATAGCCTGTGCGGATGCCATCAACTGCTGTGTGCCACCAGGTCTGCTGAGCACCTGCATACGGCAGGCCTGCATGCTGCCTTTCACAGATGGGCACGATCGGCGCCTGTGTCTCAAAGTGCCGTGCAGCAGACATGCCTGCTTAGCCCAACAATGCCCATGCAGGCTGCCGGTCTGGGGGGCTGGTACAACGAGAGCAATGTTGGAATCAGTGGCATTCACACCCACTCTGGGCCTGGGGGCTACCTGCAGTACGTGCTGTACGACATCACCTCGCTGGGCTTTGTTGAGCAGAGCTGGGAGGCAGTGGTAGATGGGATTGCCACTGTGAGAGCAGCTCATCTTTTGACAGTCCATGAGGAAGGCAGTCTGTTGAGGAGCACTGCTGCAGCGCTGTCAAGTGCAGCAGCCCGGCATGAAACAAACCTCATGCTGGGGTTGGTGGCTGCAATATGCTGTGCAGGCAGAAGCAGGCGCAGGACTGCAGCCAGCTGCATTCCTCAGGATGCTCTGCGTGGGCCAATGCATGGCTGCCTTGCAGCTTCGCAGCACTGCGCCTGCCCTGCCTGTTGCCCCAGGTGGCATCCCTTGCAGTCTGCTGCACAGCAGCCAGCACCTGCTGCATCCCTCGGGCTGCCCCATCTACAGAGTGTTTACCCCCAGCTGCTGCGGACAGCAAGCTGCTTGTGTGATATGAGCAATAGACATGGCTCCCTGTGGTGCAGAGCATCCAGCGCGCGCACGAGAGCCTGCGCCCCATGAGGATGCGCGTGAACAGTGGGGAGCTGCTGGACGCCAACATCAACCGCAGCCCTTCGGCCTACCTGGCCAACCCAGAAGGCGAACGCAAGCGCTACAAGCACGACACTGACAAGGAGATGACTCTGCTCAGCATGCACTGCGATGCCAGTGGCAGGTGTGTAGGCTGTTGGTGACAGAAGGCAGCCTGGCAGCAGGGGCAGGCCTCAGAGCTCTGAGCTGCATGGCAGCTGGCAGCAGCGGGCTTCTGAAGCTTGCGCTGGGTGCAATGGTGGAATGCTGCTGGGGCCTGAGCTTGTTTGGCTGCCAGCTGGGCAGTCTGGCGGCAAGTATCCAAGCGGCAAAGTGCTGTAGCTTTGGTTTGATGGGCATCATGCTGTTCACGCCATGGGCTGTCATGAGTCAAGCTTGAGCAATTTGGCCTGCATACTTTTGCGCTTTGCCACCTCCCCTGGCAAGCACATGCAAGCAAGCGGGTTCAGGTCCTTCTGCATGCCTCATCTGGCAAGGCCCTGCCATGCAGGGCTCTGGGCTCTGTCGCCTGGTTCCCTGTGCATTGCACTTCCATCAACAACACCAATCAGCTCATCAGTGGCGACAACAAGGGTGTCGCCTCCCAGCTGATGGAGGTCTGGGCTCGCACCAATGTCTCTGGCGCAGATGCTGAGGTTGGGGCTGGCCTGGTGGCTGCCTTCGGGCAGAGCAACGTCGGCGACACCTCCCCCAACACCGAGGGAACCTTCTGCATGGACACAGGTGGGCTGGCCGTGTCTGCTGCATTGCACAGGGTCTGTGATGACAGGTGCCCAACGGCAAGGGCTACTTGTGCATAGGCACAGATGGGCTGCCTGTGTCTGCACTGTGCAAGATAATTTGTGTTACCATGCCTCTGCCATCTCAGACCGAGTTGGGAGTGAGTCCTGCAAGGTACACCCTTGCCGCACACAACTTAAAAGAGGGGCCCAAGCTTCGTCTGCATTTTGTGAGCATGCCTCAGCATGGGCCAACTTTGCAAGAGCACAGCCTGTGACACAACACCCGGCCCCTATGCTGCCTGCAGGCCTGCCCTGTGACTTTGAGCACAGCCTGTGCCGCGGGCGCAACGAGATGTGCATTGGGCGTGGCCCCGCCTTTCCTGACTACTTCAAGAGTAACGAGATCATCGCCACCCGCCAGGCAGCCAAGGCCCAGGAGCTGCTGCTGGCAGCCTCCGAGGAGCTCGCAGGTGCTTACCTCCTTGTTGGCCTTCCTTTGCTCAATCTGCACCAGCAGCACCTTGTGCATGGCAACTGTGCATGCTGAGGCGCTGATGCTTGCTGCCTCTGATTGAAGGATGGGCGTCCGTGTGCTTGCCATGATCCAGTGTCCTAGCCTTCAGCAGCGCTAAGGCCTGGCACGCCAGCGGCTGCCCCTGAGAGGCTCACAGGTGCTCATCTGGTTGTTCCAGCCTTTCCTGGGCCTTCTCCAGCACGAGCACAGACAGGACTTTGGTGCATCTGAGATAGTGAGCAGACTCGAACAGGCTGAGGCTTGTTGCTTGAATGCAGCAATGCTGACCCTACACTCAGCTTGTGCTGTGCTGGTGTGGGTCGCAGTGACACCCATGGCAGAGACCGGGACCAGGAATGCTCAGGCAGCAAGCACCTCCTGAGCACCTGCGCAGGGCGCTTCAGCCTTTGTTGGTTTTGGGTGTCTGAGTGGTGGGCACCTGCTGCAGGGCCCGTCGACTTTCGTCATGCCTTCATTGACATGTCGCGGGTGGAGGTCAGGGCCTCAAACTACACACGGGCTGGCAGGACCTGCCCCGCGGCCATGGGCTTCAGCTTTGCAGCCGGCACAACTGATGGTGAGCGAGCTGAGGCAACCCCCCATGCCCCATCTGCAGATGTTTAGAGACACAGGTCATATCGTCCGTCACTGTGCACACCCAGGTTGGGGCGGCCTTGAGTGTCTGGTGCTCATGTGCTATCCACGGAGTGTACCCATAAGACATGCCTTGCACTGTGCAGCGTGGCCCAACTGCATGTACCACCCGGCATGCGGCACCTTGCAGATCTTGTCCATCACTGGGCTTCAGTGTCAGGCCCAAGCCAGTGCTATAGTCAGCACAACCCACTTGACAAGCAGCTTGACCACGCCTGCCATGGTCTGCAGGCCCTGGAGCCTTCGATTTCAAGCAGGGTGACACCAACGGCACCGCCTTCTGGCGGGTGGTCCGCAACTTCTTGCGCGTTCCCTCTCGGGAGCAGGAGCAGTGCCAGCTCCCCAAGCCTATCCTGCTGGACACAGGCAATGTGCACCTGCCCTACGACTGGTGTGTGCTCCCACCCCATACCCTCCTGCCGCACTGCCTGTTTGGAGCCTGTGTAGCCAGGCTTGGATGTGCCCTGACACTTTCGATGCTGCCCCAAAGATGTCCATGCTCAGCACATGGGCTGGCCCAGCGGGCTGTGAGCTGACAGTCCTGCCCTGCACTCTGGCACTGTCGGGAGGGCTGTCGGCTCCCCCACATGGCTGCCCTGAAGTCGTCTTCGTGGCTACCGCATGTGCCAAGCATGGCTGCAACTCGCTGCAGGCAGCCAGCCATTGTGGAGATTCAGATCATGCGCATCGGACAGTTTGTCATCCTCTGCGTGCCTGGGGAGTTCACCACCATGGCTGGCCGCCGCCTGCGCGAGGCTGTGGCACAGCAGGTGCGCACACAGCCAGCTGCATGCGGCACAACCCACCAGGCTAGCTGCAGACAAGTTTGGAGGACCCCAAGCCCTTGGCGCTGCACAACCTGCTGCTCCTTATTGCAACCACAAGAGACACAAGGTTTCACTCAGCTGCTGTGCAAGTCCGTGCACTGGCACCCCCAGATGCTCTCATGCACAGCACAGCACCTGCAGTCAAGCCGGCAGTCACACCAGGGTTGTGCATGCAGCAGCATGCTGATCAATGCTCTCACGTGTCACCCAGCCCCAGGAGGCACGACTTGGCCTGGCACTGCGCTTCATGCTGCCTTCGCCATGCAGGTCAAGCCTGTGTGGGGCGACGTCCATGTTGTCATTGCTGGGTTGACCAACACCTACTCCAGCTATGTCACCACCATCGAGGAGTACAGCATTCAGCGCTATGAGGGGGCCAGCACCATCTTTGGCCCCCACACCCTGGATGCATACATTCAGGTAGGAGCGAGAAATCTGTGATGATATGCAGCTGCTTGTGTGGGCGCTTGTCTAGAGGAGAGGGGCCTTGGGGTGGAGGCCAAGGCATGTGCCGCTGAGCAGAGGGCTGTTGAGCAGGTAACACAGAATTTGGGGCCCCACCTGCTGGCAGACACCGGGTCACAGCAGGCAGCCTGCTGAACGTTGAGTACTGCCAGATGTGCTTGGCGGCCGCACTTGGGCTGCTTACTGGGTCATCTACTGACCCTGCTCATTAGAGCTGCTGGGTGCCAAGCCTATGCAGTGACCAGCTGGCAGTTGCCTGTCTTGATGGCATTGCTCAGGCTATCCACAGCAGCGGCCTGTTCACCCTGCTTGCAGGAGTTCTCTTCCCTGGCAGATGCCATGATGCAGGGCAAGGCCACAGACGCTGGACCCATGCCCCCCAACCTGATCTCGGAGCAGTGGTCGTTCCTGCCTCCAGTCGTGCTCGACACTGTGCCCTTTGGTGGGTAACTGCTGGTGATGCCCTGTTCCGAGCAAAACAAGTAGGTGCAGGCCTGAGGCCTGCGCCACTCTGCCTTTTGAGACTGTCTGCTTGCTCAGCTTGGCAGCAGGCAGCCTCCTTAACAGGCAACGAGGTAAGTGTGCAAGCCCCCCAAGCACAACCCTCATGCTGAGCACCCCGCCCTGCAGGCAATTGATGCACATGTCAACACCCAGCAATGCTGTCATGCGGCCGTACCTGCACAACTCGACAAACCAGAGTTCTGCCCCTGCAGGCAGCCGGTACGCGGCAGTCCTGCAGGACGTGAACACACAGCAGCCCTACCACGTGGGGGACAGGGTGCAGGTGGTCTTCCAGTCTGCCTGCCCTCGCAACAACCTGCGCACTGGAGACACCTTCCTGACAGTCGAGCGCCTGGACACTGCTACCGGCAACTGGTCTGTGGTGCGTATGGGCAGTGCTGCAGGCCACAGCAGACCTGCGATTGGTCCATGGGGGCAGTGTGCAATGTGTGCCAGCAAGCTGCCTGCGTACTGATGTCTCGTGAACGTCTTCACCCTGCGTGGGGACTGCATGCCATCTGCGCTGTCACTAGTGGCTGCACTTTAGCTTACACACATTGAGGTGCCTGTGGGCTGTAGTGTAGCAGCCCCCTGATTGCTTGCTCTGCAGCGTCTAAACTGATGACTGATCCTGATACCTGGTGTTCCTCTGGACAGCCTGCTTTCTGTCAGCAGAGGAGCTTGCATCTCCTGCCTGCCCGCAACAAATCAATCTGTGTGCTTGTCACGTGAAAAGACCAGGCAGCCGTCGCTGCAGGTGCACACGGACAACGACATCTGCACAACTTATTTTTGGAGGCGCCCCCACATGCTGTCATCAGAGTCCACTGCCACCATCACATGGACCATCCCTGAGGGGACACCTGACGGGACATACACCATCTGGCATTATGGGGACTACAAGCACATTGCTGCAGGCGTCCAGAGCTTCAAGGGCAAATCAGGTAACACATGTGACGACTGAGCAGCTTCAAGTGCAATGCAGCCGTACACCTGGCAGCGCCAGGTCTCATCAAGCAGCTTGCAGTGACTGGCCCAGATGAACACTGCATAACCTTATGAAGCTCAGCTGTGGATGTGGCTGGCATCCTGCAGGCACCTTCACGGTGGGTGCTTCAGGCCAGCAACCATGCTGGCTGGCTACAAGGCTGAGGACCCTGTGGAGCCTCATGACGTTACCAACATGGGCGAAGTGATGAAGCGCACAGGTCCAATGTCGATGTGCTACATTTCAATGGGCTGATGAAAATTCAGCAGAACGCAGCGTTCTCATTATTTACTGCATTATTTCATGATGCCCTGTCTGAGCATGAGATGTTCTTTTTCATCAACTTGTGACAAAGGAACAGCAAGAGGAAAAGCACATGATGTGCTGCACAAAAAAGGCCGGGTGATGTGGCCTGCCCATGGAATCAACGCTGCTTGAGTGGACAGCATGCATTCAGGGGGGAAAACAGGCCTTGGTGGAGATTTCACTCAAGCGGGGTGCCCAGCATGTCATGGCAGTCCTCAGTGGCCAGGCTGTCGATGTCATTGAAAAACTCCATTGTTTTGTGATTTTTCATGGCAGAGCCGCGAGCCATCTTGGCCTCATACTCTTGCAGGGATTTCAGGGCATAGTGGTGCAGCGCTATGCGGTCTGTGGTTGGGTTCACTCCCCTGGCTCCCAGGACAGGCAGCCCCAATTCATTTACTGCGGTATAGGGCGGCTGGTAGACAAAGTGGTGGGGGTCCAGTCCCACATGCACGACATGCCGTGTGTTGGCAATGGTCTTCACATGCTGGTTGTGCTCCTGGTCGGCTGGCAGGCAACGGTGGAAGCTTCCCAGCAGGCTGCCTCCTGGGCGCACGACGTGTCCTGAGCTGCCAAACACGCGCCAGTGCACCGCCAGGCCGCCGTAGCCCTCGTACTGCCTCAGGAAGGCTGGTAGGGAGCTGCCTGCTGCCGCGCCACGTAGCATGAAGAACTCGTCAATGTCTATGAAGGCTATCCAGGTGTGCTGGTGGCGGAAGTGCTCGATGCAGAAGTCGTACACGTACAGCTGGGTGCGGTTGCTGGGGTGGCTGAAGTGCTGGACGTAGTGGTAGTCCACCAGGCCAGCCTCCACATAGCTGCAGGCAGGTCAGTGCACAGAATCTGGTGGTGTACGCAGACAGCAGCCTCAGTTGGGTCCAAACTGCATGGAGTCGCAAGAGCCTGCGTCGGATCTTGCTGCAGCCTGTGGCATACGGGCCAGCCTCCACACAGCTGCAGGGAGCAGTCGGAGGACCCTGGTGAAAATCTATGCTTGCAGAGGTGTGGGAGGCGCATCAGGGATGCAGTGCTGGTCCGCCAGGCTGTCCGCCATTTAGCTACAGCCAAGCAGCAGACTGTTGAAAGCAGTTTGCAGGCGGCAGCACAGCTTTCCTTGCAGCGTGCAGGCTGTGAAACTGTCTCGAGTTGGTGCTGGCTGCGGCACCAGCCTAAACTCCGGTGGCGGCAGGCAGGGCGGCTGTAGCACCTGCTTCAAAAGGCGCATGCAGGCAGCATGCTGCCTCAGTGAGCATGTGCGTGCCCGCGCCGGCCTCTAGACCAGTTCAGGCCGGCAGCTGTGAAGAGAAAATGGAGTGGCCTACGTGAAGGCAGCTGTGCAGGCTGACATGCAGGCAGCAAGCCCAGCAGCACACTGAAGCTTGCAGCACAGCTGGTACAAATGGTTGCAGCCGTTGCACACTGTTCTTCATGGCAGGGTGCCGTAGGCAATGACCAGGGGGGTCCCTGTGCCTCCAGGAGCTGCTTGGCAGACAGCATGGACTTAGCCAGCGCAGTACCATGCGCCTGCCACATCTCGTTTGTGCTGGGCCACTTCAGGCACCACACAGTCCAGTCCAGGTGCTACCTACTTCATTGCAGAGCATACAAAAACCACAGACATGCATGGGCATACCTGGTGACTGCCGGCAGCATGGGAGGATCGCTGTGGTCATCGAACAGGTAAATTTTGCTGACCCCCAGGGCCAGGTGGTGGTCCAGCCACTCCCTGAGATCCAAGTGCTGGTCCTTGGCGGCAATACACAGCGCCAGGTACTGCTCAGGCTGCACAGCTGGCGCTGCTAGGCCGCCCGCGGCCAGGGGCGGGCCAGGGCTGGTCGTCACCTTCATGGCCAGCCTGCCGAGCTGCATGCGACTGCCTCTGCGGCCAGTGGTCCCTTGCAGGGCCCGTTGCTGCTTGTTGAGGCGCCGCTGCATCCGCACAGGTTTCTGAGCATCGCTGATAGCAACATGGCTCTGCTCGTGCCAGGCCATACTTCCTAGGAACGGGGCCTGGGCGACGAGCACCAGCAGCAGGGCTGCTGAGAGGAGCAGCCAGCCTGCTGCACGCTGGCTGCATCTCAGCATTACTTGCTGAGGCCTGCAGGCACAACTGCAAAATCTGGTGTGTAGCCAGTCAGAGACTTGCTGGTGGCATCAGCATGGCTGACTTGCCATGCAAGCCGTCCAGAACAGTTCAAGCTGCATGACTGAATGAATTGTAAGGATGGCTTTTAAAAGCGCTGTCACACACCTCAACGGGGGCCGATCATGCTACAACTACCCCTGAGATCATTGAGCGTGGTGTCAGCCATGCGCCACAGCTCAGGTTACGCAAGCCAGTCCGGGCAGGGCGAGTCAAACCTTTGTCACATGAAGTTCAAATTGGGCGATTCATGCCCCAAAAAATTTCAATGAGTGTCAGGTGATTCCTGTCTCCAGCCTGCATGCTGCTGCTAGTGTACATGAGCAATGTGGCCCTCCTGCATTGCTGGGCCAGAGCAAATGTCATTAGCAAGGCTACTCGAAAGGGTGCACTGCAGTCGCATCAAGACTCAGGGAAAAGGACTCCGCCAAGGACTCGCGCATGAGCAAGGCATTCTCCTCTGCAATGTTGGAGAGGTCTGCAACAAACTCCTTGGCGATTTCGGATCTGATGTCCATGATGCGCTGCGCTATGTTCCTGGGGTCCACGCCGCAGGTGCCAAAGTTGTCATATATTGCGTCTCGGCCCTGCAGTGGACAGTGGGAGCAGATTGCCTTGCAGCCTGTCTGGCAGCCTGCAAACTGCTGGTCAAAATGAGCATACGCTTGCTGCTGGCCACGCCATCAATGCTGCAGTGCAGGAGGCTGGAGGGGGGTGGCGCAGGAGCCTTGACAGCAGGGCAGCACCCTCACTGTTTTCCATTTGGCGGCCTCTATGGGCATGCTGAGCAGCTTCCGCAGGAAGGTCTCGCCTGAGACGTCGTCCCAGGCCCCATCCTGCACATCAAGCAAGCTTTGTGTTCACCAACATCCCCGCTACATCAAGGGCGCGGTCACCAGGTGTGCTTTAGAGCCTCAGCACCAGCCCAGCGCTCACCCTTGGGATTGGGTTCTCCTTCATAAACTGTGCCAGCCAATGGTAGAGATTCAGATTGGCTGCAGCATGGCAGACAGCGTCAGCTAAGCTAGCTTGAAGCTAAGTCGAGAGCTCGTGAGACCTGCCGAGCCCCAACACTTACTCTCAGAAAGGTAGAATGACAACGTCCGAGCAGCTCTGCGGAGAGCATTGAGGAGTCATCTCTCAAGAGGGACGCAGCTGCTGAATTCTCGTGCGAATGCAGCGCTACAGCACAGGTTGACAGTGTTTGCAGGCTTGCCTGTCAGTGAGGAGTCCCACCAAACGATCCCGATTGCCATCCCTGCACATCAGCCCAGCAACTTGCTTATGCACAATCCAGCACACGCCTGAGCTGCAGGTACTGCACCACCATGTCACAGGGTCCATGCCAGAGTGCACCTGAGAGGGGTGTCATCCGGACTCCTCGTCCAGGCAGGACGCCCCTTTCTCCGCTTGGCAGAGGTCCAGCTTGGACCCCGCTGGGAATTGTTCCTGTCAGGCCGCTGGCCCCCTCCTCTGGAGCTGCCTCCTCGCCTGTAGTTTGGAGGGAGGTCTTTGCCTGCCACCACTGGTGCAGGCCTCCTGACCCAGTTGGGGCATCTGCATGCTGGCCCCACAGTGACAGTCTGCCTGGGGCTCCAGCGCCAAGACAAGCCTGTCTGGCAAGCAGGCCCCGGCATGCAGTGGCACCCAGGATGCTGCGAGCTGATCGCTGTCAACGCAAATAAAGGTCTGGTTTTCAAAGCATTGACTGCATGTCCTGTAATTGACAGGGTCATCTGATGATGCAGCCCCTGAGGCCTTCAAGGATCTGTGTGGTGCTGGAGGTGTGACGGGCCCTTGGGCTGACTGATGTGCATCCTGTAGTGCAACCTAGATCACAGTCTCCTTACTGCAGGCAAATGCAGAAATGAAGGCCTGCTGGCAGCAGCTGCGGAAGGTCTACCTTGAGCATATCCTGAGGTCCTGCCAAGACGCAGAGCTTGCTTTGATTGTGTTCTGGAGCAGGGGGTTTCAGAGGTGCGCAGACTTCGGTTAGACGTGCTGGCGGCATCCCAGAACTCCAATACAGCACAGTGCGCCATCTGCCGCAGTGAGGCTGTGCTGGAATCTGAGGGCTGGACGTCAGACATCAGTGACATGAAGCAGTGGCTGGACGAGGTGGTCATGCAGGGAGGCGGACGCATTGGCTGCTCTGCGCTTCCAGGCAAGACAGCTCTACTCCCTAGAGTGTTTGCATGGAGCTAAGCAGAAGTTCCTTAGCCCTCCGAACTTCTGCTTACGGCACAGTTGGCGCAGCTGCTGGTGTGTACCGTGCAAGTACCTGATGCAGTCATCGCATGCAGAGGCGCTGGCAGAGGCCACTTACATGTTCCAGCAGCCAGGCATGGGGCTCCCACCTGAGCAGTATGCCAAGCATATCCTGCTCTTCAGCATGACCATGGCCCATGAACTGCCAGTGCCGTGGCCCACAAGTGCCAACCAGGTACGTCCAGGCGCCTGATGACCTGCCTGCACTGCTGCTCTTGAACGCAAAGCGGCATGCCAGCAGGCTGCATCTGCAACCTTCTGCCATGCTTCAGGGAGTTGGCCTGTCCATAGGGTGCCTCTTGTCTTTGTCCAGGCTCGACTGCCCAAAGCTGTTTCAGCGGCAATGCATGCTTCACATCTGTTCACGGGAGGACCTGGGCCCCATGCACTCTCCCCAGCCTCATGCTGCAGGCAGTCTCCCCCATCCTCATGCCTCTGTGCCACTGTCTCCTTCTCTGCCCACAGGACCTGGGCCCCATGATGTCGTTGGGGCTGGACATGATGGACGCCCTGAAAGTGCAGGAAATCACTCTCAGTGTGCTGTCTGCAACCCACCTAGGCAACAGGAGCTGGCTGCAGGCTCTGCGCACATACTTTCTTCAGGCGGAAGAGGTGAGCAAGCCTCTCGTGCTCTGGCTGCATCTGGCGGGCGGAGACTGGCGATTTGCTGCTGCCAGAGCAATGCATGGGTGAAATGGTCTTGCTGCATTTGGCAGGCACGGGCAGCTGCTGTGCTGCCACCAGAACAACCAGGCAGGGCCTGCTGGCAGGTAGGGGCCCAAATATGCAGATGGTTCCTTGAGGCCCACATGAAAAGGTGCTTGCTGCCCGGGGCCGTTGGGGGGGGGGCCCCAGGGACCCAGGAGCTGGTGCAATGGACTGCGGTCATGCGGTTACGTCCAGCATGGGACCACCATGCTTCTTCCAAATTCCAGAGCAAGGCTGTCAATCCAACTGCAGAGGGCTAAGCTGGCTGACGTGCCCAGTGCAGCGCATCTGAGAGTCTGGGAGGCCAGCTGGCCTCTGTACTTTCCACAGCTAAGCATAACCCTCAATTGCCTGCAGGGGCTGACACGCCAGCTCGCGCATCTTCAGAGCAAGGCTCGACAGGACGCCCAGCATGCCCCTGCCCTCAAGCAGCTGCAGCAGAGGGGGGCCGCGGTGCTTGAGGCCTGCATGTGCCCCCTTGCAGACGGGCACCTCGCTCTCTTCAGCCGCCACTGGTCAGCGGCTTGGGAGCTCCTGGGCCCCCTGTACCAGCATCACAAGGGCCAGCGCCAGCAGCAGCAGTATCAGCAGCAGAAGCAGGCTGCAGATGCCCAGGCAGCCCAACCGGGGCTGGGGCAGGCCCCTGTGGGTGCCCATGCTGGGGTGCACGCAAGTGCTGCTGTCCAGCGGGGACCTCCAGGTGAGCAGTCTCCGCAACCAGGTCGAAGTTTTGAGACTCTGGCAAATCAAACTCAGGCCACGTGCCTTCACTTGAACGTCAGGGCCCTCTTTGCCCACAACCTGATTTTCTGTCTAGCCAAAAGAGCAATTCAGCCTGAGCTGGCCCACGAAAGCATTTAGCAGCACTTCAGTGTTGTGTCGGCTGCAGGCAGGCCCGTCCCAGCACAGGCACGAGCGCAGCACCAGCAGCCGTACCAGGCTGAACTTGAGGCTCAGGTGGGACTTCAATGCTGCTGAAGCAAGCACAGACAGACACAGCTGCATGCATTGCTGCCCTTCTTATAGTCTGGCTGGCTTCTGCAGGTACGGCTGCAGGCTATCCCCAGGCATGAGATGGAGAGGCCAGGTCGGCTTCAGTATCTTCCCAAATTTGCAATAAGCATGTCTGCTCATCTGTGTGGAGCGTCTGCTTCTCCGCAAGACCACATGAACCCACAGGAGGCTGTGTCATCATGCAGATGTATCTGTGCATGCTGAGTCACCCTCACCCAGGCAGCATCAGCTCCTGGTGTTGGCAGCCACCTTGCTGCTAGGCCTCCCTGTTCCCTGAACAGTAGTCAACATGCAGACACATCTATGCAGGTGCCGCCCAGGCTGCAGCCGGGCAGCAGCAGCTGCAGACATCGACTGCATCAGGTCAGGTCTCAGCACAAAGCTGGCGGCAGCCCAGTCCCTCGCCGTCCCTGCAAGCCTTCCACCAGCACGCCATGCACAAGCACCCCCAGCAGCCACACCTCAACCAGCTGCTGCCACCTGCGCAGCATCAGCCCCACCAGCCCCCCCAGGTCAGCGCGGCCAGCATCACGCTGGCTCACCCTCAGCAGCAGCCGCTCCAGCAGGACCCTGCCAGCCCTCCTATGTACCGCCACACCACCCCGCCCCCTGTGCATCGCCAGCCCACTCCTCCCCCTGCGTACCACCAGCCCACTCCCCCTGACTTGCAGCAGCCGTCCCAGGACCAGAGCCACCTAGGGGCAGCTCTTGCAGTGCCAGGGCAGAAGCGCCAATTCACCACGCCGCTGCAGGCAGCACAGGAGTACATAAAGGAGGTGAGAACTTCCCAAAGGCACTAGCAGTGGCATCTTGGACACTGGGCAATTCATTTCCCTCAGCACCTGCAAGGCTCCTCTCCCCGCCCCTGCGGTGCCAGCACTTGGGGGTCCCTGTCACCCTCTCGAGTGTCCCCCAAGCTGAAGTGAAGCCTCAGCACCCTTGATGTACTGCCTGCATGCATCTGCCCTGCACGGTGCCTCACCGCTAGGCGAGTGCCTCACAAAAGGCCAGATGGCTGGCAGCGCTTTGTGCTTAGGGGCGCCTGCCTTCCTCTGTGGTGTACATTCCCGGATGTGTTGGCAGGTGAACCGCAAGAATACTGCGCAGCATGCGGCTGAGCGCGAGGAGCTGGCTGCCAGGCATGCGCAGCGGGCTGCTGGGCCCAGGCCGTTCAGCAGCCAGGCTGAGCTCCATGCACTCCAGCAGCAGCAGCAGCAGCAGCAGGCCCACCAGGCCTCGCTGGCGGCGGCCAGCCTGGGAAAGCAGCAGGCCATGGCAGCCCAAGCCCTGCGGCTGCAGCCTGCACACCAGCAGGCTGCCTTCCAGCATGCGCCGTGGTCTGTGGGCCTGCCAGATGCCCCTGCTGTGTCTCATCTGGGGCCTGTTCAGCGCCAGCAGACCCCTCCCCTGCAGCTTGGGAGGGGGCCTGGCTACCACCATTTTGGAGCAAGTGGGGCCCAGGGGCTACAGCCAGGACCCATGCGCATGCAGGTGCCAGGGATGGGTGGGTGCCTCAGCAGTGTGCCTCTGTGCTCTGCGTTGACGCAGAATTCTGCCTGCCTGAAGCACTCACAGATGCTGCAGCCAGCAGGGTGCCCCGCATGTGTGGCAGGGACCTGGAGGACGCCTCACAACATTGGAGGAAAGGCATCGGGTGCTTTCGTTTTGAGGTTGCAGCATGGTGTGCATGACTGGCTTTCGTCATGAGCAACGGACTGACTCCTGACCATTGACACTGTGTAGGCAACCCTGCTGAGGTCTGGCAGGGCAGTGTGTTTGCCGCTCCCAAGCTGCTGGGTAGGCCGAATGACACCCACGTCGGGGTCCATGTCCTGACTGCCAGACTGATCGCTAGTCAGGACCCGCACCGGGGAATGTGGCCCCCCCAACACAGCCTGGGACAGCCTCTGGTGGGTGTGAAGCCCTGTAGCTCTAGGCGTGCCCTCAAATGCCACAGGTGCTGCAGTGACACAGGTGTCACTAGGCACCTGCTTCTGCGCTGCAGCGATTCATCAAGTTTGTACAGAAGCAGATCACTGAGAAGCATTGGGGGGAGGCACTCCTGCGGGCAGCGCCTGCTGGCACCCTGGAGGTTGATGAGGCGACAGCTGAGGGCAAGCTCTTCATCAACAACATCCAGAAGCTAGATGCAGCAGTCCTGGCCCAAGTGCTGACAGACAATCCAGGTGGCTTTCTGATGATGTTCATGGACAGCCAGGTCAACTCCCACACTCTGACAGTCATGCTGCTGCCCCCTCTCAACAAACAGACAAGGTCCTGATTTACAGCCCAGAACATAAGACTGATTCATTCCATGCATAGCTGGCAGACCAAAGGATGCCCGTGTGCCATGAAGCCAGCTTTGCCCCCATTGGCATCTATTATACAGTTTCTGCTTGGACCGTGGCACGACTCACGGACTTCAGGGAGTCACACTTCCACAACAGGGTGCAAGCATCCTCTGCCCAGGCGCAATGGTGCAGGGCCGCTGCCCCCTGAGACCCTGACTGCTGCCTGCTAATACAGCTGCAGGCCCAGCGCCAGCACAGCACAAGTAGCCTCTGCACAGCAGCCTGCAACTGTACCTCAGTGCGCCACAAGAAGTCCAGCTGCAATGCATGGATTGTCCATGTTCATCTGTGGGGAAAGCACCTGTGTCTCTCACCGCCCAGCGGCTGATAATCTGCGCTCTCAAGCTGCAGCCAACACTGACATGCCTCTCAACCCTACAAAGCAGCTGGACGTTCA
This sequence comes from Asterochloris erici, assembly GCA_019693375.1. Lineage (NCBI taxonomy): Eukaryota > Viridiplantae > Chlorophyta > Trebouxiophyceae > Trebouxiales > Trebouxiaceae > Asterochloris > Asterochloris erici. The sequence continues at coordinate 75,923 of JAAMXJ010000140.1, read as the reverse complement.
GGAATCAGCCGCTGAGGCTCCAGTAGCCAGCTGTCTTCTGCCAACAGGAGAGAAACCTCACAAAGACAGTCCCTTACGCTGCGGCATGATGATCTCTGCTGCCAGCGATGCCATAATTGACATGCAGGCAATCATGAGCCTGTTGGCCTGTTTCTTCTGGCTGATTGCCAACGCAGCCCTGCTCAGGTCACCCCTGGCGCCCGGCAGCTGGCCATCTGCCGGGCTCCTGCTGCACTCACTGCTCAGGACACAGTGCCAGAACAGAATTGAAGGGAAGAGCATTTCTGTTTGCAAAGCCGCATCGCACCGACCCGCAGTCTGCCAAGGCATGCTCCAGCAACTCCACAGCATTCCTTGCCGGGCAGCGACTCGCATGCTGTATCCATGCTGCAGTCAGGTGCAAGAGCCAGCTCTTTCGATTGCATGGTCAACAGACAGCTACGGTCAAGTCCAGCATTCCGGACATCCAAGTTTGAGGACAGGATCAAGCGATATGTTTCAAGCTGCCCGGCAGGCTGCTAGCAGGAGCAGAAATGAATTGCCGAAGTTAGCAAGAGCTTTCGGCTCAGGCAAGCCCAGCAGCTGCATTCATTGCCAATGCAGCGTATGATCAGGTTGGTTCTCCGTACGGTACTTAGGCTTTGCTCATCTGCATATAACACATGGCTTCGGTGTGCCACTTGCCGCCTTCTATACCCCTGTAAGCAGTACAGGCCTGATTGCTACAGCCAGGGCAGCAACCTTCCTCCGCCTGGGCCCTCCTGCAAATGCACTTCCCTCCTGGCAAAATCGTGCAAGCACACAGTCATGGTCCTTGAACTCAATGTCTGCAGGTTCCAGGGTAGTAGAGCTTCAGACAGATGCGGAGTTCAACAAGGCTCTATCGCAGCCAGACAGGCTGAAGGTGCTGGACTACACCGCAAAATGGTCAGTTATCTGGTGTCGTCTTGCCTGCCTGCAGAGCCTCTGGTTGTGACAGTAACTCTCAAGTACAATTGCCCCACTAGATCAAGGGCACAGCTCTGCAGGTGTCCACCCTGCAAAATGATTCGCCCCGTCTATGAGCAGCTGAGTGTGTCCCACCCTGAGGTGTGTGGCGTGTGTGTCGTGCTTTGCTCTTTGAGCAAATGGCTGTGCAGCCCATGACGCCACATCTGCAAGAGACGTTGTGATTGGGCTTCACAAGTGGGCTGTCAGTGTTGTGAGAAGACTGCCGACAACACTAACTGGATTGCATGGGGCAGACTCTGTTGTGTTGGTTCTGTGTGCCTCTGGCTCAGCTTTCTTGCTTGCGATTGGGCCGGAGCTGTGCCGTTGGGCTGCTGTGAGGGTGGTCCAGAGCGCAGCAGTGAGCTTGAGCGTGTGAGAGGGGTGTGCACCTGTAATGAGCCAGTGGCGTGGAGGTTGATCGGCCAAGGCTCAAGACTGCATGCAGAGCGACTTCTACACGCTGGACATAGACAACGAAGCCCTGGCGGAGACTGTCCTGCATGCTCAGATAGCTTCAGTGGTACGCCCTGCGCTGACACCTCTTCACCAGCTATCCCACTGCCCTTCATCATGAAGGCCTCAAAGACAGACCTGCTCACTGCCCTGCAGCCCACCTTCGCCTTCTGGCGTAACGGGCGGGAACTCGCATCCTTCTCAGGTGCAGACAAGCAGCAGCTGGAACAGAAGCTGCATGAGCTGTCAAACTGATGAAAGCAAGCCTGACATCGACAGGGCCTCAAGGCTGACGTGTACAAGAATGCATGACTTGCAAGAGACAGTGCTGCTTTTGAACGTCTGGCCCCAGGGCAGCACAGCACATACAGACAGTCTCGGGGTCCCAATGAATGATACAGCCCTCCTGTGGCGACGTTTTGAGGTCCTGTGTGGCTGAGTCAAGCCCTCCAGCCCCGAACCCAGAACAGCTGAGCCTGACAAACTTACATATGGCAGTGTGTGGACAGCGTCAGCAACTCTTGTCAGTATCACTGACGCAGCACAAGAGCAGCATTGCGAAAGGAGGGGCTGCCATTGCTGGATTGCCCCCACAGCTGTTCGAAGTCAATTGTGGCTCCGCATCCAGCAAGCCTTAGAGCTTTTAGAGATCCTGTACGTTCAAGCCTGTATGACACAGGTCATGTGTCAGTCTACGCAAGCCGCGAGAGCAGCAGAGGGTGTGGCGTGTGTGCACAGTGCTGCCACCTGAGTGGGCATCCTGACACTGACGAGGTTGGTGAGCGCTTCTTTGCACAAGGGACATTGGACCCAATTATGGGCAGCACGCAAGCATAAGCCGCCATTGAAACGGCAAGCTACACCTTACAGCTGCCCATGATTGGCACCGAACACGCAGACAGCTGAGCAAGTTGCCCCTCACGTCCAGGCTTGGCAGGCAGTACCTGGTGGCAGTGACTGCTTGAGCTTGTCTGCCTTGTCTGAGTCTGTGACGCACAGGGTGTAGAGGTAGCGTGTGCAGCGCACTTTAAACTTTGTCTTGCCCGGGCACTTCTTGATCTTGACGCTCTTAGCATCCTTGCGCCTGGCTGTCAAGAGGAAGTCCTTGATCTCCTTGATCTGCCTGGGCTGCAGCAGAAGACGGGGAGGGTTGAGCATGCCCCGCTGCAGCTTGCAAAGCGTTGCGTGAGCCATCACAAGTGCTGCTCCACTAGCACTTCTGCGGACCACTAACGTTCAGCTGGAGCTGCAGAGCTGCCATACTAGGCGGAGCAATTGCTCTGTTTGGTGAAGCTGGACACTTTGCATAGGGCTTAGCAGGGGGGCCAATGTGCAGATGTTGCCCAAGGTTTCATGTGGATGGCCTTCCACACCAGCAGGTGCCATGGTCAGGCTGTATGAGTGCCGCCTCCACCAGACTCACCATGCTGACGAGCCCGCGTCCCTGCACCGGCTGATGGGAGCTGAGCAGTGGCCTCCTGAGGGAGGGACTTCCGCCGGCTTGAGGACCTAGGGCTTCCTGGAAGGTGAAGTGGCGGTGGACTTGGCACTGCACATCCCCTGCCAGATCAGTCGAACAGCGTTGATTGACGCCTCTGCTGCCACAGATTGGGGGCGTCACCTGAAGTTTGTTGTCCACAGCTGGGACCAGTCCCCAGCGTCCCTGCTGTGCTTGGCAGTATGCCAGACATCCATCTGCAATGGTTGGAGAGTGCCCAGGCCAAATGGCCAGAGCAGGCCAGCACATTTCACGAGTTTGGCGACCTGTATCAGCGCAAGCTTTGGCACCAGCTCACTGTCAAAATCGATGAAGCGCTGCAGCAGCCAGGGTTCAGGCAGGGCAGCCTGCTCATACCGCTGTATGAGAACTTCATCTCAGCATTCGCACACAGGTTGAACCTGCTCAGGCTTGCCCACACCGCGGTGAGCTGCTCTGCTGGCAATGCCAGGTGATGCTGCTGTCTGCATGTGTGCCATGCATCAGTCATCTGGTGGGCACACTACAACATTCACAAGTGTATGTCCCTCCCTTAGGATGCCCTGCACCACGTGCAACATGACCTGACAGCTTGGAGCTTTGTTGCCCGAAGGCCTTCTTGCTGCAGGTGGTGGTGTCCCAGCAGTACAAGCAGCCAGCTGAGGCCATCACACTCCTGGAGGGTGTGATCAAGGGCCTGGCAGACTCCACTCAGCGGGTCACAGACCAGCCAGCGCTGTTCCTGCGCATGCACATCGCGCAGAATCGCCTGCAGATGGGTGAGGTGGAGGAATGCAAGACACTGGTGGAGCAGGGGAAGGAGCAGCTGGACAGGATGCACGACGTGAGCAGCAGCTGGGTGGTGTTTTGCATATGCTGGACGCTGTGCGCACCTGCTGCCAGGTGCCTGGCCTGGATGGCCGATGCAGAGGAGATGAGGTATGTGAGTGGGGACAGCATTATGTTGCGTGGGGGCTTTGGCAAGCAGGCTGCCTGGAAGGCTGCAGAGCTGCTTGAATGTCTTTGGTGCCAGGCTTTGCTGGGGAGGGGAAGGCAGCATCTGGACGGGACGTACGATGTGAGTGGCAGCATTGAGTGCACGCATGAGTGGTGCTGCAGCCAAGACAGTGCTGGCACACCGTTTCAAGCGAGCTGCTAGCAGACTGCCGGATGCCAGCTTGGAGGGCTCAAGGGCGGCAGCGGATACACCGGTGCACACAGGGGCGCACAACGCTGCAAATTAGCTTGAGCTGGCGCCAGGTGGACACCTGCTGCCTGGTGCTGCCCAAAGCGGGGGTGCTGAGGGCTCCCAGGTCTGCTGATGAGCATTTCAGCGTGTCTTTGCCATCGCAAAGCAATGAATCAGTGGTCGTCCGGTCCGCATTTGAGCTGGCAGCTGCCCCTGTGGAAGCCATATGCAGCGGCTGCCCATTTGCTCAGGTTCTGCCCATGCCCCCTGCAGGTGGACCCCTCAGTCAGTGCGGTTGTCCATTTTGTGCGCAGCCAGTACTTCAAGCACAAGAAGGACTTTGCCGAATTCTACAAGAGCAGCCTGCTGTACTTGGCCTACATCAGCTCAGAGGCGCTGCCCCAGGATCAGAAGCTGGTGGGCATCAGCACCCCTTGCCCTGCTATTGCTGCCATTGCCGCGGGGTGCCCAGCCTGGGCGGCATGGTGACAGAACCCTGCCGCCCCAGCTGCTCAGGCTGACTGCCTTAAAGACGACATCACAGACTGCACGACCCTGCTGTGCACACATGCTCAGAGCTGTTTGGTTCAAGAGATGGGGTGGAAGCGTCCACAGCTGGCTGCCACATGGAGCCCAGCATGACATCAGCAAAGCTGGCTCTGCCTGCAATTTGGTGGTCCCTGAGCTGAGTACCAGCTGTTATTGTGCTCATGTACTCACCTTGCCTCCCTCACGATGCAGGCGCTTGCAGTGGACATCTCCCTGGCAGCCCTGCTGGGAAAGAACATCTACAACTTCGGCGAGCTTCTGCTCCATCCCATTGTGAGTGTCCCTTTGACGTCTTAAGCATTGTCCAATCAAAGTTGGGAGCCTTACACCGCTGAATAATGAGACCTGGTCGTCCACCTCACCTCACAGCATTCATGTGCTTCTGATAGAAGGTGTGTGCATTTGCCCACTAGCATTGTGGCATGGGCATTGTCTTGGGACTCTGCATCAGTGCGTACTGTCCCTGGTCAAAGCAGTCAGACCATGCGGGCCAAGCATGCTGCACAAGCAGCAGCAGCCCCCTGTGCACTGTGCCACATGTGTTGCGGCTTCAGATAGTGACTGGCACTGCAGATTGGCGTGCTGGATGAGAACAGCAACTACCGGTGGCTGAAGCTGATGCTGGAGTGCTTCCATGCGGGCAACCTGCACAAGTATGATGAGCTGTGCAGCCAGTACAAGACTGTGCTGCATGCGCAGCCCGCCATGACGCAGCATGTGCAGGCGCTGCGCCAGAAGATCACCATTCTGTGCCTCATGGAGCTCATCTTCAGGTGAGGGCCAAGACAGGCAGCAGCGTGAGCTTTGCTGCTGTTGCTGCTGATACAGGTGCACTCACCTATGTAGACCGTAATTGGTACTTGCGCCTATACAGTGCCTTTGCAGTGCTCAGCAAGATGTTGGCAGGGGTGCCTCCATTTGTGATGCCGTCAGGGAGGTGCATAGCTTGTCCTCAGTAGGGATGTGCCATAGCCTTCCAGTGCATGTCTGCATCACCAAACTGCTGGCTGCACCTGCCCTGCAGCTTGCCGGCGCATCAGCGGACCATCGAGCTGGATGCCATTGCTGCACGCACCAAGCTGGCAGTGGATGGCGTGGAATTTCTTCTGATGAAGACCTTGTCTTTGCACCTCATTGAGGGCGTCATCGACCAGGTGGCAGGCAATGTGCAGGTGGGGCAGTCACTCTTTCTGCTTGAGCCACGTGAAGTACTGCTAGCCAGGAGCGTGTTGCACGTGTCGCCTTGACCATGCAACCATCTTGCCCTGCAGGTAACATGGGTCCAGCCGCGGGTTCTGACAATGCCTCAGGTGTCAGGGGTCAAGGACAGACTAGACGGCTGGATCAGCAAAGTCACAGCCTCATCAACCTTGCTTGAAGATGAGACGGCTGACGTGGTGGTAGCATAGCACAGCATTGGAGAATGCAGACAGCTGATTGAACTCAGAGTTGACGTCAGACTTGAAAGCATGAGATGGTTTAAATGACTTACACATAACTGGCTGTCAGCCTCTCAGGGGTGCTGCTTCTTCATGTGGACTGACAGTGAGGCAGTTGAGATGCCAACAATGTCCCCACAGACACTGCAGACTTGGGGCTCTGGCTTGGTTCGTTTCACCTGCGGCCAGCCAGTCAGTATCCCTGCTGGCAAGGCCTGTACATGCTTGTGCTGATGGCATGCATCTGCAGGAACTGGGTGCTGAACAGTATGCTGCATAGATGGGACCTGCCTGGCAGCAGAATTGGTACTGGACTAATAAGCAGCTCACCTTCACGGTCTTGCGGCCGTGCAGCTTCTGCTCCAAGCGGAGCAGCTGCGTCATGAAGCCTGCATTTGGGTTAGCGCTGGGGCGCGCTTTCTGCACGAGCTCCAGCGCACTCTTCAGCGTCAGCTGCTTCTTCTGCAGCCAGCAGGTGTTGCTCCTCCAACACCCAAGCACAATGTGAGACTTGCAGGCTGACAAAATGATCTGCATCGGGCAGACCAGCAGCGCAGCTGTCTAGCACAACTGACGAGCTTGTGCCTGAAGAGTCTTGGGGGCCCCAGTGTCACCCTCCAGGCAGAGGCAGGCAGGCTGCCATGCATCATCCTGTAGACCACAGGCATGCAACCAGGCTGGCACTTGTACTCCAAACAGCAGCACGCCAGCTGTCAATGCAAACCAGTCCCAGCTGTGCTGCTCATGCCAGCCTGCACATGCCTTGCTCTCATGCTGTGAGTGTCACCTGCATCAGATAGGCCAGCACCAGGGTCACCGACCGCGACTTGCCCTCATGGCAGTGCACAAGGACCTTGCCGCCCTCCTTGTGCGCCTGCTCCATGAATGCAATGGCCATGCGAAAGTACTGGGCAATGTCCTGGTCCTCGGTGTCTGTCAGGGACACGCGCATGCACCTGCAAGGGGTAAGCCAGGGAGTGAGCGCAGGTCCTGAAAGGGCTGGCTGCGGCCAGGGACGTGTAGAGACAGAGAGTAAAGAAACCTGCTGACTCCTCTGTGTCCATTAGGCACAGGCACATGCACCAGGCCAGCTACACCATCGGGTGCCGCTGCATCTGTTGAGGGCAGGCGCATGCAGCTGCAGTACCATTCCCCCTTGCTTTCTGACGAGCGGGATATGGCATTGATGCCAAGTGCTTGTGCTGGTGCAGGGCTGACATGCATCCTTGGCAGGAAGAAAGAGAGATATGAGTCTGGCTCAGTGTGCCCCGGCAGGACTGCTGCCTGCACATTCTGCAGCGCTCACGGAAAGCGCTCCTGATGTTCAGGCTGCAGCGGGGTCCCGGTGCATGGTGCATGCAGGGGGGGGACAGTCAAGCCCCAGCTGCAGAGCTCACTGGAAGCCCTCCCCTTCGTCAGGCTGCAGCAGGTCCTCTGTTGCATTGAGGATGTGGGTGATGCCCATGTGGCGCAGCAGGTGCAGGGAGTTGGCCTCCACCGCGCCGGAGACAAACAGGTTGGGCAGCACCGCAACCGGGCGCCCTGTGGCGGCCGCGTCCTGCAGCGTGCGCAGGCGCTGCAGCATGTGCTCCAAGCGCACCTGCAGCAGCATGCAGCGGTCGGCATTGGTGTCATGCAGGACACTGCTTAGGGGAAGGGGGGGGGGGGGGGTAGAAGCATGCCAAGACGAGCAAGGCATACACTGCCAGAGCTGGGGCCAGAGCCACATAAACTGAGACGGTGTGATGCCTTTGCAGCTTAGCGACATGGATGTGCCCAGGCAGCTGCACCAAGGAAGGCGGCTTGACAGGGCAGCCCAAGTGACGACCGTGACCATGGCGACTCGGCTTGAGTCCACATGGTGGGTTCGCCCTGCAGTGGCTGCATCTGCAGCACTAAGTGCCCATGCACAGCTCAGGTGAGCCAACCAGGAGTCGAGTGCAGGAAGCCAGTGGTCAACCGGCCACAGGACAAAGTGCTGCCTGACCGTGCTGCTAGCCAAATCTTGCAGCCATGTGTGCGGCTTGTGTGGACCACAAAGTCCAGGGCTTGCTGATCTGCTGTGGCATCGCACCTTGAGCTCATACGAGTCCACAATGGGGTGGGTGCCGTCCAGGAAACCTGTGGTCAGGCGCGGCTGAGGCACGCTGCGCTTGTCCTGCCACTCCTCCACCGCAGTGCGCAGCTCCTCCCCCCTCTCCCGCATCACCTGCACCCGCAGAGCACGCTGCATCAGCCCTGTCTGCTGGTGGTTGTGCAGCATGCAGCCCATTCCTCCTCTCCCACAGCATGTGTGCTCGCAGGGGCTGCAGGCGGTCAGCTGGAGGCTGCACTTGTGCAGTGGTGACAGCTGGCTGCAGCAGGGCGGGAGGTCAGCTGTAGGCTGCACTTGTGCGGCCTGCCCTAAAAACAGGAACACAGAAGCTGCTGCTACAAGCCTGGTGCCGCATGCCTGCTTCCAGTGGTCCAGCCGCTCGCTGATGATGTCATTGATCTGAGCCTCGCGGTTGATGCTGCGGATGCGCTGCGTGGTTGAGGGGGACGTGCTGCTGCGGCGCGTGGGGTCCCCCCCATGCAAACCACTGACGCGCCTGGCTGGCAGGTGGTGGGTGGACCCAGAGATGCCTGCAGGGAGGGGCACACGCCGGTGGAAGCCGCTTGCCTGGAGAGCAGTGCTGCAGTACAGCGCGCCAGGACGCCAGCAGTCTGCTGCAGATGACAGGCCCCACAGCACAGCAGGCTGCGGGCTCGACAGCGGCGCCACAACATGAGCCAAACAGGGAGGGGCCTGCTGGCTGCAGACGAGGTGCCAGTGCTTCCGTTGCCTGAGGGCATGGTGCAGGCGAGGTGTCCAAGCCCCTGCTGCCACGATACATACTTGCGATGCAGAAGGGTGGACAGCCAAGGTCATGCCTGTGAGGTCGCGGCCTGCTGGGAGGCAGGCATATGCCCAGCCTCTGACTTCACACTCTGACACCGATCCTGTGACAGCAGGCACTCAGACTCACGCCTGTTGGGCAGCGGTCCGCTGGAGGCGGGGGAGGTTCCGGGGCCCCCACTGCCCCGGGGTGTGGTGGCGCCCTCGGGGGTCGCTCTGCCTGCCTCTCCCTCCTCCACCTCCTCCACATCCTCGATGAAGGCGTCTATCCAGTCGCTCAGCACCTCGAACATCATCTCCAAGAGGCCCTTCACGCGCAGGGAGGCCTGCAGGCTGGCCCGCACCTCCTGCAATGTCACACAAGGGGCTCCTGCTTGTCAGCCTTTGCTTGTGGTCCCTGTTTGCCAGCACCTGTCCTGTTCAGGCATCTCATGACTGTGCGAGCACAAGCCAGGGCCAACGGCAGGCAAGAGTGTGCGAACACCTTGCCTACTATCCTCTGAGGCAAGCAGAGGATGGCAGTCTCAAGTTTGGAGCATTTGGTTAGCAGCTGCTCCTGCCCAGCAGGACGAGTGCTGCTGGAGGCCGCTGGCTCTGATGTCCTGTATGGGTACAAATACTGACTTATGCATCAGGCACAGCACAGAGTCAGCAAGGGTGCACACACGTGTAGAGCTCGCCTGCTGAAAGACATCCTGGGCTCCAGTCGCCTTCAGGGCCTCCACTGCTGCTGGGCTGCTGCTCACAGCTTCCAGCAGCACGGCCTGAGCAAACTGCAGCCGGATGGCAACTGATGTTTGGAGCAAGCAGGGGTGGCAAGCACATGCTGTTCTGGGGCAGCCCCGGGTCACCACGGCTGCACACAAAGACAAGGCATGAACCTCTCTGCATGATAAACAGTGTCATGCCGTTGCTGACAGCAGGCCTTGACAGGAAGGCTCATAACAGTCCACTCAGAGCAAGGGGACACATGCAAAAGGCCCCACCTCCAGGTCATTCAGCACCAGTTCTGCCATCTGGTTGCAGGCAGCATCCTCTGCGCACACCTTGGCCCCAGGAGGGCGCCGCTGCACACAGGCATCAATGGCCACCAAGCGTCCCTGCAGGCAGCAGCACAGCATTTGCCCCATTCAGCACCACCAGTGAAGCGTTGATCAACGGTCGAGTCCAGATGTGGCTCTCCACTTGAGCAGCCCCCCTTTCATTGGTGGCCCAGCTGGGGGCCACAACTTGCACGCTGTGTCTTGAAGCAGCAGAACAGCGCTCACAATCAGCAACAGCCTGCAGCCTGAAGTGTTGCTCCCCCAGAAGGCTGTGAGTGCGTCAAGTGCAGCGCACATGCACCTGCAGACGCCCATGGCTGCAGTACAGCACGTTGTTGGGGTTGCCCCTCCAGCCCAGCGCCTCACAGGGGAACCTGTCTGGGTTGCCCAGCAGCATGTCCAGCAGCAGCAGCCTGCAGACACACCTGGAACGATCATATTTTTCAGACAGGGGGGCCATGCGGGCTGCTGCTAGCTATCCAGCACGTTGGCACCCAGCTCACCGCCTGAGCCGCCAGAACTAATGCTTTGCTGTCAGCAGATGGAGCAGCAGCACAGACAGGAAGATCGCGGGCAGCACTGACATGCTCACCTGCCAACATCAGCCGCAGTCCTTTGAAGGGCGGCAGGTTCAAAAGGCTCTGAAACACTGAACAGGGCAGGCCCTGGCACGTACTCCATGACCAGGGCACAGGCGCACTGCTGCAGCTGCTCTGCCAGCGCTGACCCCTGCAGCCCGATGTTGAGAGCCGCCTTCTGACAGGCCGCCCACTCCCCCGCTGTCGCACCCTGCGGCACTGCGGAGCTGTGTGAGGAGCTTTGCCTTTGGCCTGGTGCACCCCAGCACTGTGAACTGCACAGCACATGGGGTGCATGACATCCCACTGGTCAAGTGACGACGGAGTCACCTCGGCCGGGACTCACCTTCTGCCTCAGAATGCGGCAGGCTGGGGCACAGATGCCCAGGTGCCGAGTCAGCTCATTCGCAAACTGCTCCGACTGGGTCAGCAGGCGGGAGCCCAGGAACTTGACGATGAGGCAGCGCTCCTGGGGGTGGCGCCCTGGAGAGGACTTGAAGAAGCAGAAGAGCACGTGGCCGCCAGAGTTGACCTCAACAAGTTCACCTGCAGGGGAAGCCCAGAATGGTGAGCAATCTCTCCTCTGAAACTCTCATACTGGTGGCGCTGAGCCAGCAGCGCCCTGAAGCTGTCTGCCCTGTCTTTCAGGGCAAGGTGATCTCACGTTCAGGCTGGCCTGCTGGTACACTTCCTGCGCCGGCCATCCTTGCTACCTGCAGCCTGATCACAGGCAGCCTCTTGCCCCCTGCCCACTCACCACGCGGTGAGGCCATAAGCTGAGCCGTGTCCCGGGTGCCTGGAGGTGGCGTGCTGGGCCGGTCTCCCATTTTGATGGCTGTGGCCGCCAATGCAGCTCGCGCAGTCTCCTCCTGCTCCTCAAATTTGAGCATCTCAGAGCTGGCCACCGTGGTCAGCTGGGCCCAGTCAACCTCCCCATTCCCTGCAGGCACGGCGCATCTTTGACTTGCGGTGTTGTGCATGTTTCTTCCGCAGTTGGCTGAGGGCAGACCAGCAGTCCCACCCCAGCATGCACGATGCAGTCGAGCTGCACAGTGCTGGACACGCTTGTGCTGGTGCACAGGAGCTGAATTGGGTGCTGCAGCAGGCCCGTCACGTTACAGCCCAGCTGTCTCACGCAAATGCACCGCAGCCGGCAGCCACATGGTGGAGCGTGGCCAGCTGAGGATCAGCGGCACAGACAGACTGTGCAGTGCTGCATGTGAGCCAGAAGCGGCCTACCCTCACCAGTGGGCATTGGCTGGGCAGCACCCAGACGCTGTTTCAGTGTCACATCTGGCATGTCCAGAGCATGAGCCCTGCTGGCTGCACGGCTCATGCTCTTGCCTGGCGTCCTCTGCGCCCCTGGCACACCCAACTTGGGAGCAGCCTCAAACAGCAAGGCTGCCAGCTCCGCAGCGTCCTCTGGCTGCTCAGCCAGCCAGTCCCAGGTCTTCTGCACCACCTGACATGTCGAGATAACAGGTCCTCATTATGCACCTAGGTCCTCAGGTGCAAACACTTGTCAGAGTAGATACATGCTGCAAGGGCAGCAATGCAGTGGTGGTGCGAATGCATGATAGCAATATACCAATCAATGAGCAAACCACAGGCCAACTACGTACCTGTTCTGGCGACCTGCATGCGGCCGCGTTGGCCGCCAGCATTGCTGTCACGGTGCCTGCAGCATCAGCGCACTGTCTAGCATTCAATTTTAAATGCAGGCAGACACCCTCAGGCCGTCATGTAGCTGGCTGCAGGGTGTGACATCAGAGCACTGCTGCATCAAAGGTGCTGTACACACCTGCTGCCAAAGCTACCTTCTCAGCTGCCAGGCCCTCAGGCTTGCTGCCCCATACATGTTTGTGCTGTGGGGGCAGGGGCCCGAGCATGCTGCTGGGGATGCTGTGATTGCTTGGGGAGCTGCTGGAGCTGTCAGGTGCGTCGACCTGCTGGTCTGGGCTGCCAAACTTGACCTTGCGGGGGCTGCCGACATCTGTTCTGCCACCGCCAGGCTTGTCTGAGACAGATCTGTTGCGCTTGAGCTTGCTCCTCGGTGAAAGCACTGCATGTGGAGAGCTGCTGAGCTTGCTGGGACCTCACCACATTGCATGGCTGCCAGCACCAAGCATACCGCTGAGATCTAGCTGCTCAAGGCAATTTGACAGCTGCCTGGCAGGTGAAAACTTTGTTTCGACCTCCATGGATGTGACTACCGCTCTGTAGACCAGGCAGCAAGCAGCATTGTCTCGGGAGTGGCCCGACTGCGTTACCACGAAGCCAGCTTTGGCGCCATCATATACAGGCTCTTTGCACCTCTCTGCAGAGGTGCGCCCACCATCAAGTGCAGAATTTTCAGAGGTCACAGCAGGCTGCTGTGCAACGGCAGCAAACCTATGGTCAACTCTTGTTGAGTTTTGACCCATGAGACCATGAACAATTAGCTCATGAAGCTGCTCTTTATCAGCCTTGAGTTTTCAGCCAGCACCTTCAGTGGCAATGGCATCTACGCACGAAGCCAGGTCAGGGCTCTAGCACAGCAGGGAGCTGAAGTGCTGGTCCTGGCTGGCAAGCCCGCAAATCACAAGCAGGAACCAGTCCTTGAGGGTGCCCATGGGCTCATAGAGGTCAGCTCTGCTCCCTGGCAATGTTTGTCAGCATTGCAAGCCCTGACTGACCTGCTGCGCTGCCTGCCACAGCACAGATCGGCCTGCCAGCGTGGGGCACACTGGACGTTGAATGTGCCTGGCAAGCGCTTGGCGATGGCGCAGCAGCAGCTCACATTCAGCAGCAAGTGGCTCAGTTCCAGCCAGAGCTTGTCCTTGGCGTGGACGCCTCCAGTCTGGAAGCATATCATTCAGTCTTTGAGGCACACAAGCCCGCCTTCGTGTTCATGAATTACAGGTGACCAGAGTGCCTAATGTGTGCCCCTGGTCTGCAAGCTTGCTCAGAGGCACACTCCTTGCCACAGGATCTTCAGCAGGACAGCAAGGAGCAACCTGAAGCAGCCCACTTTGGAGTGGGAGTCAGCTGCTGTCAAGGCAGCTGCCCTTGTGGTCGTGCTGAGCAAGAGCGATGCTGACTTTCTCAGACAGCACCTCCTGCCTCCAGGTCTGCAGCGGCCTGTGAAGGTTAGTGACTTCTTGGGGACAGCCAATTGCACCCCAGCCACCTGGTGCAAGGGTCAGCGACCACGTCCGTGGCACGTCATGCTGGAATGACTGCCATGCAGCCCTTCAGACTGTGCCGCCACTGTTTCACAGGTGCTGTTGCCCGCGCTAAGGGCCGACATGCTGGCCCTGGACCCTCCACCTGACATCCAGCCGCCCAGCCCAAGCCGTGAGGATGGCCTGGCAGCCAGCGTCCTTGCCAGCACCCAGCGCCACTACCTCACATGTGTGGTGCGGCCCTCCCCAGAGAAAGAGCCAGAGCGCTTTGTGGAGGTAGTGGAGCACCTGGCGCAAAATGGGGTGCTGCAGGCACTGCAGGTGAGCTGGGCATGCTGTGGCCTGAGTGCACCATAATCGCTGGGTGAGGCAAGCAATGCAGGTACCAGAGCCTGCATGAACATGCAGGCAGTATCCTGGTAGGTGGGCTGCAGCTGTGCGGGCTGGCTGTTCAACGCCTGGTGCAGGCACAGTGCTGTGTCTCAGGCTGTCTGGTTGTGCTGGCCTTTGCAGCCAAGAGGCCTGACAAGCCAGCTGCCCGACCCTGCAGATTCAGGTGTTCATGTGCCTGCCAAGCGACACAGAGCTAGTGCGCCAGCTGCACCAGCGGCTACTGCAGTCTGCACCTGCAGCCAAGGTGCAAACCGACTTCATGGGCCCAACAGAGCTGGCACAGGTGCGTCATGATGCTCAAGACATCACTGTCAGGTCAGAGGTCATGCAGCTCACCCCTGCATTTGCAACAGCAGGTCTTCCGCGAGTCATTGGTGGTCTTTCACCCACCCCACTATGATGCATATGGTGAGTGCAAACAGCAGCCCACATCACTTCGCTGCCTGTTCAATTGCCGCAGCAACTTGGTGAACTTGTGCAGGCATGAGCATCATTGAGGCGGCCTCGCAGGGTGAGCATCTGAAACTTGCTGTCTTCAAAGCTTGGCATGTGTGCAGCACACATTGGAGCCCTGACATCATGGCTGGCATGCAGGCGCACCATCCATTGTCAATGGAGCAAAGGCTGGCCTCATTGGGGCTACAGATCTTCTTGATGTCAAGGCAAATGAGATCATTGCTCTTGACTTCGGGGTGCCCGTCAGCCAGTTCGCTGGACAGGTTGCAATGTGGCTCAGAGACAGGAAACACCTGCATGCGGTTGGACGCGCTGCATGCCACAAGGCGCGCAGCTGGACAGAGGCAAACAATGCTGCCTGCCTGTTGCAGATGCTGTCCGCTTAGCTTCATGTTGCTTGAAGCTAATGTTTATTCTTAAAGCTGTTGCCCTCAGATCACAGCTTGGAAACCAGGCATCACAGCAGATCGAGAGTCACGTCTCGTGGCAGATCTCGACAGACGCATGTCAGGCTCAGGGCTGACCGCGCAGCAGGAGGCGTTGCTGTTTTCATCGGAGCAGGAAGGAGACCCGCAGCAGCAGCTGTCCCCGGTGTTCGAGGGCTCGGAGATGCACAGCACAGGTGAGGCGCCTCTTTGGGCAGGCCGAGCCCAGGGTGGGCAGAAAGTCTTGACCTCGAAGCATCTGCACGCCATGAGGCCTGCCACCGAGCAGGGCCGCGCCTGTGTGGGGACCCAGCGCCTGAGCACATCCTGAACCCACCCAGCCCCAGTTTACTACTGGTACCACAGGCTGGATGCTGCGGTGCCCCCATCAGCCTGGCGCATACTGTCAGACTTGTTTCATCTCCCACTTGGTCCTGCTTTCAGCGAAATCCACAGCTCAAGACTCCAACAGTCAGACCTCTCCCCCCCATGTGACTTGGCCCCAGGACACAAACCCCAATTCATGCAGCCATTCCGGTGGGCTCTGCGCACAGTGGATGGCCTTCCGGCTGCATGGGGCACAAAGATGACTGACCAACTGCTTCTCATGGTGGTCCTGCAGGCCAGGGCGAGCCTTACATGGAGTCGCACTCGCATGCCCAGCTGGAGCCAGGCATGGATGAGGGGTCAGTCCCACGGGAGGCCGGGGACATAGAGTCCCACCACTTTGTGGATGCAGAGGCAGACTCCCCCAGCGCTGGCATGGAGGCGCCTGAAGTGGTGTTGCCCAGCAGGCGCATGCGGGTCCCCGTGGCCACCAGCCTCAGCATGCTCAAGGTTGAACTCGCATAACCTGTGGGCTGCTGATTGAGTTTGCGGGTTGCCGGGCAGCCTGCCAGCACCCTGCCAGCTATGAACCAACTTCATCCCTACCTAGTCAGGGGAGCGGAGTGCATTGCAGCACCACTGCGGCAGTGCCCAGCTGCATTAATCAGGTGACATCAGGCTGGCTGGGTTGCTGTGGAGGTGCAGCCTACTCGACGGGTCTGCCTGTGGCTGCAGCATGGTGACAGACCTGTTTTGAGTACTGAGCACCCCAGGTATTAGGTGGCACCCCGCTTTGGGGCAGGTCCAATGAACGCTCAGCGTCTGTAGGGCATTCTGTGAGGTCAGATCAAGGTCAACACTGGGCAGCATGAGTGGCACCCACCAGTCAGCTGAAGCTGAGTCCACAGTCTGCTGCCTCGCAGCCACGGTGCCCATTGATGCATGCCCTCTGCGCACCCAGCAGCATCTGGGTTTTGGCAGACAGGCAGGGCATTGCCAGCTGCGCAGGGTCTCCTGGCTGGCTTGCAGATGCCAGGCCTTCTGCCGTGCAGGTGCCACCCAAGATCATCGACAGATACGTTAACCTGCTGGTGCTAGGGGAGTCTGGTCTGGGAAAGACCACATTCATCAAAAACTGCTTTGCGGATCTGTCCCAGGAGCCCTTTGAGCTGCGGGACGCCTCAGGAGCCTCCATGCAGGTGGGTTGGTGGCCATTTTTGCAGCACTGCACAGTGGCTTTCTTAAGAAGCAATCGCCGCGCAGCGCTGCTGGCAATTGGGCTGGTCCTGTAACAGGCACACACCTTGAGGGCCTGGCTTGCCCGCGCGAGCCTCTGCACATGCTGGGCTGGAGACTGTGGAATGCGTGATCACGGCACACAGAAGCTGAGGCTAGCAGCTCGCCCTATTGCCCTGCAGCCAGCAGGAGGCATGGCTGCTGTGGTGCAAAAGCCAGAACGGGCAACCTGCACACCTGCAGGAGTTCCGTGACGACCCAGACACCTTCTGCACGCGGCTGCCCCCCATCACGGTTCCCGAGGCGCTCATCAGGCTGCACTACTCTGTACAGGATGTGCCTGGGTGAGCAAGCAGCTTCTGGGCTTTCCACCAAAAGCTGCTCCATAGCCTCTCGGCCTGGTGGGCTGCCGCAGACTGCAGTTCAGAATGCATGGGCGGTTCTGTGGGATCCCTGGCATCCCACAGGGGCAGCAGCCCCAGATGCCAAACTGGGGCACGCGCAGCCTGGCTCACATGGCTGGCACCTTGCACACTGTGAAGTCTAGGACATGTCTGGTCGCTCACACCTGGGTACTGTTGTCATGGGTCCCTGTTCCCTTGCCAGTGGAGACCCTCTCGCCAGGGCGGGTGAGTTGTCAGATGCTGGTGGGCAAGCACTCGCTGACTTGGTCTCTGCTCCTGCTGCCCTCCAGGTACGGTGACGACCTGCTGTACGAGAACAGCGACAGCTACATTGCAGAGGTGCTGGAGCTGATTGGCAAGCAAAATGTGCGGCAGTGCCTGGAGACACAGGGCATCCTGCTAGACGAGCTGGAGTTCAAGCACATGTTTGACTGCTGCCTCTACTTCATCTCCCCCCACCAACTGAAACCGGTGGACCTCAAGTTCATGGCCGCCATCAGCGCAGGTGGGTTGTGTCCGCAGCCAGAAGCCAGCAGGCAGGGTTGCTGACTGTTGTGGGCAGTGTTTGGGCTTCTGTGTTGCCCAACATAGGTCATCGTTCAGCTCATGACCTCAAAGATGCATGGCACAGCAGTTGCACAGACGGGAATTGTGGTTATGACACTGGGTAGCGATCTCTCCAGAAGGGCTTCAGTGCGTGAGGTTGGTTGAGTGGCACAGACTTGGGTGCGGTGGGGCCTCTGCAGGCTGTTGGATTGCAGATCTCTCGACCTTTGGCTGATTTGGTGCCAGCCTACAGCAAGTGTGCTGTGCTGCCTGTTTTGTGTGTTGCCGGAGTCTGGTGCCAATGCTATCTGCAGTCTGGAACAGGCTGTGCCATGCTGAGTCCATGCTGCTGCTGGAGCTTGGCATCAAGCTGAGCTTCCTGTGAGGGCTGTTTGTTGGGCTGCAGAGGGTTGCTTTTGTGAGCTCTGTTTGAGCCACAGCGGCTGCCTTCTGAACCGCTGATCTCCCTCACCTGACCCCTGCATGCCTACAGATGTATAGAGTGCCCATCACTGCAGAGCTTTCACGGCATGCAGCGCAGCTGCTGCTGCTCTGTCCTCTCGCCTGCTAATCGCCTGCAGACGCGTGTAGTCAGAGGAGGCTCATATTCAGGGCAGACCCCATGGGTGTGTGCTTGCGGCGACCTGTTCCTCAGGCCTCTCACCTGCTGGGTGTGCCGTCTGCAGAGGTGCCTGTGATACCCATCATTGCCAAGGCGGACTGCATGACGTCAGAGGAGCGTGAGGAGTTCCGCGAGCGCATCATCAATGCCCTCAAGAACCCAAGCCTGCCCAGTGAGTGCTGCTGGCTGGGTGAGGCTCACCCCATGCATGCAGAGGGTGTGTGTGTGTCATCAGTGCCCTCATGTGCGTCATTGATAAGCAAGAGCGGCATGAGCTGCCCCTGGGGGCTGCTAGCTGGGTCAAGCTTTCTGTTGCGTTTTTGTGCTTCAAGATGTCCAGGTCTGGCAGGCGCTGGGACTGCTCAGTGGCTGCTGCGGGCGGGGGGCAACAGCCCCGCACCCCACAAGGATGATCATCTGGCTCAACGTTGGTGCTGCATTTCTGGGTGGGGCTCACCCCATGCATGCAGACTGTCTGCGGCGGCCGGCATGGACCCTGTCCAGGGGGTGCAGCTGGCTTGCACACTGCCTGTGTGCCATGACCTGTGTAGTTTGAGCCCAGATTTGGATCAGGGTGCCTGGTCAGGCAGGAGGCGGAGGCTGTCCAGCCCTCATACCCCCTCCCCCGCCCCCACAAGCTGTGCCCATTCACGGCTTTGAGAACCAAGCGGTCGTTGAGCCGCCTTCTTTCTGCTGTGCAGACCACTCTGGCTCTGTCATAGTGCCTTGCCTGCACTGCTCTGCTGGCCCCTGCAGGACCATGTGTGTGCCGAGAGTGGATGCACCTGCTCTGCAGACCCCTCTTGCTCCATTGAGATCTTCAGTTTCTCTGCTTCGATCCGCCTCGCCCCGGCATGCCTGCCCCTCCCACCCTGCGCAGACACCTGCAGTCCTCCTGCAGACCACTCCTGCATGCTGACTCTGGCTCTGTGCCCGCCCTGCAGACTACTCCGGCCCGATTGAGATCTTCAAGTTTCCGGACGAGGTGATGGTGGCGGCTGAGGCGCTAGGACTGGCCCCTCCCTTTGCCATCATGGCCAGCAACACGATGGAGATGGTGGAGGACCAGCTCTGCCCCGTCAGGCACTACAGCTGGGGGACATGCATGCCCCTCATGAAGGAGCACTCAGACGCCTACTTTTTCAGGTGGGCTTTCTGCAGAGTGCTCCTTGTCCTGTTGTGGAGGGGCGTGTCCTGGACCGTGTCCTGACCAATTTTCGTTGCTCCTGAACTTCTCCCCAGCCTGCTTGGCGAGGTAAATGCTCACTGTGACCGCTGCAGAGCAGTATGGTGCACATGTGGTGACGAACAGGCGGCATGGTCTGCCTTGCGTTGGGCAAAGGCTGCGTGCCCCCTTTCCCAAAAACCACCCAGGCTCCCGTGGGGACTTGCAGCGACAGAGCAGCTTCAGCGTCAGCATGTGGCACTGTCCATCTTCCTGTGTGCACAGGCCCCTCTGACTTGCTGGCCCTGCCTGCCCTGCAGGAAGACAGTGCTGGAGTATGGCTTCCACGCCCTGCGTGATGAGAAGAAGCGCCGCTATGTCTACTTCCGCGACAGCTTCCAGGCCAACAACAGCAGCACCTCCCCAGCCCTGCCCGCCAGCAGCCAGTCGGCCTTTGCGTCCCCTGGCGTCCAAACCCAGCCCAGCGGCACCTACGGCGGCCCGCAGCGTGCTGGCAGCCAGCAGCCTGGAGGTGAGGCCGCCGCCGCCTCGCAACATTGGCCCCACTCAGCTGCCATTCCCTGCACTGCACCGCTTGGTTCCTTCAGTCTCTCCTACAGTCAAGGGTTCCTTGCATGTCACCCAGGAGTGCTTGGCACCTGATTAGTGCAGCAAAGGCTCAGGGCTGCTTTCTTGCAACAAACACTGCCAGGCGGCGCTGCACTGTCTGCCCGTGCTTGACATCACAAAATTGTGCCCGGCTTTCAGGTGTGCTGCTTTCAATACAAGCTGTGCTTATGTCTCACTTGTTGCGCCAGTGAGACACTGATGCCCCTCTCGTCTGCTGAAGGTGGCATCATGAACACCAATGCCAGCTATGCAAGCGTTGGCAGCCAGCAGTCCTACCCTCAGAGCACGCACACCAGCCCTGTGCCAAACGGCAGCTCGGGGTACAACGGCAACCCCCCAGTCCCCGCCACTCCACGCTACCCTGACACCCGCACTGACACATCAGAGGACACTCACGGCAGCGACCGGCAGGGACATGTCCCTAAGAAGGCCCTCTCTCGCTACTTCCAGGCAAGCACTGGTGCCGCCTTGTCTGCCACAGCGCTGTCAGAGCGCTGTGCCGCCCAAGTGATACCCTGCTGCACCCACGTCAAAAACTGGTCCTGTGCTGCTTCAATCCTCAGGTCCACCATCTGCTGCTTGGGTGATTCTGCCCACTGCCTGCTGCAGGGCATGCGCAACAAGGACTAGAATGGGTTGACTAGAGAGGTGTGACCGCTCAGGGTGACCCTCCGCTTGTCTGAGTGCTGCAGGGCAGTGTTGAACTGCCAGCAAAGCCAGCACTCAGCTGCAACTCCGCGCTTCTGGTGGTGCAGGGCATGCGCAACAAAGACAAGGCCGGCCTGACCACACGTGGCAGCCAGGGCGATGACTACAACTGAGGCGCCCTCAAGAGTCCAGCCCACAGCTTTGCATCCCCCCCTTCTGCGATTTCACCCATAGAGCCTGTCCTTGCTGGTCCTCAAACCACTATTCTGAAGTCGTTTCTGACTTAGCAAGCTTTGCATACAGTCATTTAGTTGCACTTCTGGCGAGCTGGCACCCATTCGCTGCCTATGGCCGCTCGCAAGCCTTCTTTTTTTCAGGCACTGCATCATTGTGAATGCTGTTCGTCGCGCTGATGTTGCTTAATACGCGTTCAGGAAGCTGTTCAGAAGGGTGATGCAGGCACAGAATCAAAGTCACATTGGAGGGCAGCGCTCAATTTGGTCACTAGGTTGGTGCAGAGCCACTCTGCTTGACTGTCTATGGCACAGCACCTGCGCAGACAGCTGCCTGCCTGGCTTCTTCAGGTTCTGCAGCAGACGCATATGAGGGGTGAGGGACTGGATGGCTGGCAGTGGCCTAGCTGACAGCACTGGGAGCTTCATCTGTACAGACACCCAGTGTGGCAGCTGCAGCTTTGTTTTCACTTGACTGGCTGATCTGAGATGCTAAAGAGTGCACGAGGCCTGCAGGTGAAGAGAGAACAGTCAGCTTGAGATAGGGCGCAACCCAAGCTGCTCATCAGCACACTGGTGAAACTGGGCAGGCTTGCACGCTGTACAGAGGCTGAACTTGTTGGCAGGCCCTAGACTGAGTCAGGTGGCCCACCTCCTACTATGCTGGAAGGTGCTGCCTCGGCGGACCCTGGGCGCGACATCTGTGCAAGCCGGTGCTGTGACGCCCCGGCAGAAGGCGGGAGAGGGGGCTTCAGCAACAGCCTGTCAGGCTGAGAGCCCTCGCGACTTGCAGCCCCCTGCAGCGAGCCACCAGGCCCCTGCGGCTCTCCGGCAGGGCTGCTGGCACCCTCACGCCCAGGCAAGTCTGCTGCGGTGTCGCCTGCTCCAGCTGCAGAGGGCACCTGCGGAGAGCCTGCCTGCACCTGCGCGTCTGCAGCGGGGGACTGTGGCACCTCCCACCTCCCGGCAGCCGGACCCTCCGACCCTGAGCCTTCAGCACGGCCGAGGCCATACTGCTGCTGCTGGTGGTGGTGGTGGGCCCCTGCCTCCCCGGCCTGCCCCTGCTCGCGCGAGTTTGGCATGCCCGGCTCAGCTGCAGGCTTGGCTGTCTGGCGCTTGCGTGCGCGGGGCTTGAGGTTACGAGAGCCCACTCCCACAGGGTTGCAGGGCCACACCAGCAGGCTGCCAGCGCTCTGGGAGCTGTCAATGTGGCTGCAGCAGGCCTGCACACCACAGGGCAGTCTCTGCAGCCTTTGCCACACACTGACGGCAGAGTGGCTGCCTAGCTGCCTGGCCTGGAAGTGCCGCGGCCCAGACCCACCCACACCTACACTGCAGGTGGCATGAGCAACAGCGCCCATGTCCAGACCCTGCCTTAAGGCTGGCAGGCTGCATACAGCGTTCTACAAGCATACAGGCAAGCTGCCCTGGCAGAGGCTGGCAAAGATGCTGAGGCGGGTCGCCCACGCACCTTGGCGTGCGCCTGGCAGGCCGCCACAAAGTCCATCAGCTGGCGCAGGGTGAGGGAGTCCAGCTTGGAGATGTCAAACTCCAGCAGCTCCCCCGGCCCTGTGGGCAGCCCAGGGTAGCGCACCGTCACAATGGACAGGGCCCACTCAAACTGGTCGGGGGTCAGGCGGCGCAGGTCGTCCGCCAGGCGAGCCTGCAGGGGCAACAGCTTCTCAGGGCGGGCAGATGGCAGCATGCAATGGCTCTGTCCACAGCAGCGACTGCAAGGAGGGCGGCCGGCAGGCTGCAGGGCACAGGGTGTCATGGCGTGCGGTGTGCACCATGGCATGGCAGGACGTTCTGCTTGCAGACTTCTGGTGGCTGCAGAGACAGCAATCCGCCAGGTGGGCAGGTGCTGGCAGGGAGTGAGCCATCAGCTGCAGGATGCTCAACGATGCAGGCCTGTGTGGCCGCAACAGACATGTAACATGCAGGGTGCAAGATGCAGTCCCCCAGGTGCCTGCAGAGCGGAGGCAGACTGCCTTCAGATGCACAGCCTGCCCAGTGCCACAGCAGTCAGTCGCCCTCAGCGGGAGGGGTCCCTATGACAGCAGCCAGCTACACTCCCTGCTGCAGACTGACCACAGGGAGAGATGCGTGCCTCCACAGCAGCTCAGGGAGGGGAGGGCAAGCACAAGGGGCTCACTTTGTCTCGCCGCCCCACTGATTTGCAGGCAGCGGCTGCCAGGCTCTTGGCGTCCCCAATGCGCAGGTGCAGGTCCTCAAAGTAGTGCAGCAGGTGCAGGCGGTGGCGCTCCAGGTCCTCCACTGCCTTCACCTGCAGGCAGCCGAACTCGTGTGGTGCATGCTGCGGACTGCTGGCACTGGGGTCATGGGAGGGGAGGCATGTGGTGGACTGGCGTGCAAGAAGGCATGGCATGCTGCATGCTCCAGGTCCTCATGCCCCTTGACCTGCAGGCAGTCAGCGGGGTCTGGGTCTGCTGGTCACCAGAAAGGGCTGGCCACTCTTTCTGGCACTGCCTCATGTAGTCCCCGCTGGCCAGCTCTGCAGGAACGCTGCTGATTGACACGCAGGTTGGTGACATGCATGGTGCAGCGACCTTTGAGCCAAGCTGTTGCGGTGTGCTGCAACACAGGGAAGCACAGTGTCCTCTGCTGCATTCACCTGCAGTGCTGGGACATCTGTCTCTCATGATGCAGAGAGATGCCAGTCATGCAGGAGGTTGATGTCCGCTAGATGGGCCTGCAGGGAGGCATACTCCGCACAAACTGGCAAAGCTGGTGCAGTGACGCGTTCCGTAGCCACTGAACGGCGCTGGGTACAGCCTGACGGCCGCTTGGTGTACTGCTAACATGTCATGGTGCACACAGCAACCCATGTGGAGGGAGCTCAGATGCATGTCCTGCACAATGGCTGGCATTGAGCACAGTTTGGGTCCAAGGGCAGCCCCATGAGCAGCAGTTCTTACCTGATGCGCCTCCATGCGTTTGTGCAAGACTGCTCCTTCATCCCCCCGTGCAGCCAGCTCCTCCTCAGCCAGCCGGGGAGCCATTAGTGCCTGCCACCGCTCCTCAAACTTGGCCTGCAGGGCACAGTGAGCGACGAAGTGCAGAAAATGCTGCCAGAAGCTTGGGCAGGCTGCAGGGTGAGGGCAACAGGTGACTGCTGTGTTGAGAGAGCGCAGGAGGCCTTGACCCAGGCACAAAGCCCACTGTCGTGTGCATGGCCACTTCTTCAATCCTGAGAGGTTCCAGTAACAATTTTCTATGGAATGTTTTGTGCATCAGCGTCATGCGGGCAGGGAGAGGCTTGCACAACAAAGCTGCGGCAACTAGAGCAACATGAGGATGCTCACCTCGACATCACCAGCCATCACGAACACATCTGTGCCAGCAGGGTTGAATTTCCGGGCATTGTCAAAGACCAGCCGCATGTCTGCTTCAAATTGAGATGGCTCAGAATAGTGACCTGCAGGACGCAGCGAGGAACTGGTATTGGGTCCACGCCAAAGACATCTGAGAAGTCTAGGATCTCTCAGCCAGAAAGCCACAGGAGGATGACCCTCTGTAGCTGTGCGCCCTGAGCCATGCAGTCAGGGAGTGCCCGGCTCTCAGCCAGCAGGTAACTGCATGCGGCTGACCATGATCCAAGCGGCTCTTGACAGTGCCAAAATCCATGGGTTGCTCCACCACGCTTCTGTAGGTCGGGAAACGCAGTGTGTCCACTGCCGTGTTGAAGGGGAAGGCCCACTGCAGCACAACAGGAAAGCAGCATTGCAGATGGACTGCAGCAGCTCAAAGGTGTCAAGAGGCTTCAACATGAGCCACTTGTGCTCTACTGCACCATATCGCACGGCTCCAAACCCTTAGGAAACGTGACCTTGTCATGGCCGCACAACACTACTCAGAAGCAAAGCGCAGCGCTCTCCTCTGACCCTGTGGGCCACAGCATACAGCCGTCCCCCGCCGCCAGGCCACAATGGCCAGAATCCACATGCTCAAGCAGAGCAGTGCCAGGCGCTCTGCCCGCACCTTGTGAGCCATGACCGCGCGCAGGATGGCCGTCCCCTGCCGCCAGGCCAGGTCCGCCATGCGCCGCTGCTTCATGCCTGCCAGCTGCTGCAGCTCAGCCTCTGAGAAGGGGCGTCCCTCCTCGCAGGCAGCCATGCTGGCAGCGTCAAAGCGGATGCGGGACACCTTGTGGTTCAGCACCTCCACGTCTGCACTGATGTCCGCCAGCTTGCGCTTCAGCTGCCATCTGCAAGCACAAGGGCCTCACCGCTGTCAGAGGACGTTGGGACTGACGTGCAGCTCCAGAATTAATCTGTGTACCAAGATGTGGCCCACACACACCTCCTGTGCCAAAGTCCGCTGTGGGCTGTGCATCCCCACTTGCAGCATGCCCCAGACCACAGCGCAACCGCCTGCTGTAGCACTCGCCAGCGCTGCTGAGTGAACTGGGCAATGACGGTCCAGCGTGCTGCCCAGCAGCATTTGGTCTGTCAGGCTCAAAGGTGTCACGTGTAGTGCCAGTCGCACCTGTGCTGCTCCTGCAGCTCCCGCTGCCGCCGCTCTCGCCGACGCTGGCGCACCAAGTCGTCCACCGCCATGGGGCCAGGGCCCCTATCAGTGGCATTCACCCTGTCAACTGCCTCCTGCCCATGTGTGGGCTCTACGCCTGGCCCCTGCTGCTGCTCAGCTGCCTGCTCCTGCTTCAGGCTGGGCTCTGCCTGGCTCGCAGCAGGCCCAGCAGGCGCAGCGCCCGGCCCTGCCGTGACCGGCGCTGGCGACTCATCAGGTGCTCCAGCCTGCTCTGCGGCAGTGCTGGCTGGCAGAGCAGGCGGACCAGCAGCTGGCAGCTTGGAAGAGACAGGACCTCGTGCAGCAGGGGTGCTGACTGGGCCAGCTGGTGCCTGTGCCTTGCCAGCAGCAAAGGCTGGTGGAACAGTCTCCACCTTCAGAGCAGAGGCAGCCGGCTGCGTGGGCTGATCCTGGCCCTTGGCAGCCACGCTGGCGGGGCCTTGCTGCTCAGATGGCTGGGCAGGCTGCTTCGGGGGGCTGCCAGCCCGGAGAGGCTGCTCTGGCGGCCCGATGGGAGCTGACTGGGGCCCAGTGGCTGTGACCTTGCCAGCTGCGCCCACAGCGCTTGGCCGCAGCGGCAACTGCAGGTGCGCCTGCATGTGGCCCATGCTGGCTGGCCGTGTGGGGGGTGTGCCTGCACGTGACGACGCCGGCTTCTGGTTGGGCAGCCCAGCACCCGGCGTGGTGGCTGGCCGCCACCCCATCTGTGCTTGTGAGCCCCCCCATGGGTTCTGCTTCATCAGCAGTGCTGGCCCAGACGATGCCTGCAGGCCATGCCACTCACAGGCTGAGAGTTCCATGATGTTAACGTCCTGCCGTCGCAGTGCTTTGAACACCGACCCTGCAGAGTCTGGGCTGGAAGTCAGTGGAGGCCAATGCAGACAGGCAACCATAATGCAGCAGGAGGCACCTGAGGAGCGCCAGACGTCTGGCCCCCTTTGGCCAGCCCTGCCGCAGCCTGCCGCTGCTGCAGCTGCTGCTGAACCGCCTCCAAGCGCTGCAGAGCCTGAGTGTGGACAGTCTGCGCCTGCAGTGCCTGCGTCTGGCTGCTTGGCAGGGGTGGCTGGATGGGGGGCAGGGGCATGCCCACCGAGCCCAGCACCTGCTGCACATAGGCAGAGGCAGGTCTCCCATGCTGAATGACCTGCAGCAGGAGGCAAGCCATATTGGAAGGGCCTGCCTGCCGTTGCTGAATGCAAGCTGGCATACAGGTAGAGGCAGGCGTCGCATGCAGGGACACCCTACAGCATAAACGGCATTCTCTCAGCGCCAGCACTGCACTGCTGCAGCTGCAGACGTCAAGCAAACATATACCTGCAGGCAGCAGTGCTCACAGCAACTTTCTGACATCGAGGAAGAAGACAGGCTGCAGATAGAGCCTGATTTCTGACTGCAAGCATAGAGCTCACAAGCAAGATTGCTTGCAGCTGTAGACTGCACACAGAATGCCATCTGCACCTGGTTCGCCTGTTGCAGCTGGTCACGCATGCGCATGTGGGCAGAGGTTGGCCTGGCAGGCCTCTGAAGGGCGGCCCCTGGGCCGGGAGCGCGCAGGGCCCCCGCATGCTGCTGCTGCTGCTGGGCGGCCGCCCAGTTCTGCTGGCTGTTGCGCTGCAGGATGGCTGCCAGGGGCAGCATCTTGCTCTGCCCGTTGCTGGGCCTGTCCAGAGGGGGCCCTGTCGCTGCGGAGGCAGCATTGGGCCGTGGACTGGCCCTTGACCGATGCGCCGAGGCCAGCTGCAGCAGCGCACTGCTGGCCACAGTCGCAGCCTGCTGGGCAGCTGCCTTCTCCGGGGCCTGGGGCCCGCCTGCCGCCCCGCCCTGCGCTGTGGCCTTCAATGCTCTGACTGGCAGCACCCCAGCACTGGAGCCGCTGGCAGGCACAGGCCCGCTGGGTCCACTAGCAGCTGTGTCTCCTGGCGCCCTGGCATTGCAGTGCTGCTGGGCGAGGCTCATGACGGGCACTGGCTCTGCACCAGGTTGGGGTCTGGGCCGAACATTGTGGTGCTGCTGCTCCTGGACGTCCCCTGGGCCAGCGTGGTCCCTGCTGGCGCCTAATCCTGCTTCAGCACTGTGAAGTGCGTTGACAGACTGCTGGTTGCCAGAGGGTGTGCTCATAGGGGGAGAGGCTGGGCACGTGCCCTCGCTGGGCGCCTCCCCTGCTTGTTGAGACCCTATTCCACAGGCCAAAGCACCACAGCAGCTTTACAGGACATGTTGCTGCTGTCGCTGCATGACCTGCAGCCAAGGACGGGGCTTATGACCCATCAAACACAAACTCAGCCCAGAGTGGCCAACTTTGCCTTCAGGCACAGGCTCTCATGGGCTTGGCACCTCAAGTGGTGCAAGGGACAGCCAAAGCACCAGACTGTGGAAGGGCAAGGGCACAATTAGCGAGGCTTGGTCGGAACCAGGTTCGAACTCACCCCTGTGCTTCTTCTGTGAGCCTGGGCTTTCCTGCTGACGCAGCAGGTAGCTGGGAGTGACTTTTGGCCGGCTGTGTGGATCACAGCCTTCAGAGGACTCGAGTAATGAGAGAAAATGATTCAGAGTCTTGGTTCCAGAGCAGGCAGGGCAGGTCAAGAATACACATGTGTCAGCTTGGTGTTGATACGATAGTCGAGGAGGCTGGTTGCAGATGCCTGGCACTGGTTCTGGTGGCGGATTACATTGCCTGGGCATGGGTGCGCATCTCCCGCATACTGATCTCCTGCTGGTCCAGCTGCCTGCTGAGCATGCGTGTCTTGTCCAGTGCGCTCTGCAGCATGATGGCATCCTCTGTGCGCTGCTGCGCCTCCAGGCGGCGCATTACCTGCAAGCACATCACCAGTAGCAGGACTGCTCACCCTCCTTTAGGCCAGCCCAATTGCATCACACCCACTTGAAGTTGACTGCCATCCAGAATGTCTGACTGAGTCATCAGCTGAGCTCAACCCTGCCACTCAGCCATGCCTACAGGACGCCCCAGCAGGAGGGGCATGTCTATGAAATTTTTGGCTCTGACTTTGCGACTGCCACAGTCAGCCCTGGCTGTGGTTTGGGCAGGGTAGTTCACTGCATCTGACTTGGTACCTGCCTCAGTAAGCTGGACAGCTGCTGTCGCTTGTGCCGGGGTGGTCAGGACAATACAGAACGATTTAGCACAGGGGGTTGTGTCAAGGCAAGAAAGGGCCTCACCTCTGCCGAGCGCTGCGCCTCCCACTCCACAGCGTCTGCCAGGCGCTCCACACTGGCCAGCTGGTCCATCAGGTTCTTCAGCTGCCCAGCCACACGCTGCTGGCGCACGCTCTGGTGCTTGTCAGCCGCGGCCTGCGCAGCCCCGTGGGCCTTAGAGGCACGTGCTGTGGCTGCCATCCTGCGGAGGCATCAAGCATGCAGCTGTGATGTGAACAGACACAGTCAAACATGCCCACAGCCACCAGACTGAGAGGGATGTGAGCCTAACCACGCAGCTGCTCAAAACTCAAAGGCCCCACAGTACATGGAGCCTGTGATGTTTGTAGGCAGTCTAGTGATCAGGCCAGCCTCTGACACCTTATTCTTCGATACCTGGCAGCCTTGGCGCGCTGCAGCTGGCCCTCTAATTCAGCATTCACTGCCTGGGTCCCCTGCGGCTCCCTGGCTGAGGATATGCCATGGCGCGGCGGAGGCCTCTGGGCTGCAGCGCCTCTCAGCTGCTGAGCGGAGGAACAGCGAAAGCTGGGGCGGTGCTGCCGTTGCTCAGAGAGGCCAGCCCATGAGACAGCCTGTTCATAGGCAGCAAGTTGTGTCAGCCTGTCAGTCCTCCAAGCAACAGCAGGCACATTTACTGCAGGCAGTCCTGGATCATGATGGCAACAACTTGGCTCAGAACAGCAGCAGTGCAGAGCAGCAGACGAGTCCCCCTCAGCAGAATGGGGTGTGCCCCACCTGCGTGCCCACATCGTTGTGGGCTGCAGAGAGGTCGCGGACACTGAGAAACTGCTGGTCTGCAGCCCTGCCAGCCATCTCCAGGCCCTGCAACAGAATCTGATGCCACCCCTCTGCCTCAGCTGCCTGACCTGCAGGCTGCTCCAGCCCTGCACCGTCGCTGGAGACACCAGCAGGCCCCTGCATCCCTATGTCAGCCCACTCCAGCTCTGCCTCTTCGCCTCGCCCCCCATGGCTGGACGAACTGCAGGAGCCACCCTTGTCCTCGATCCAGTGCAGCGAGGCGGCAGAGTGCACTGCCGCCAGGACGTCAGCTGCAATGTCTGCTGCCGCAGTGTACATTGAGGGAGGCTGCTGCTGGCCCTCGATGCGTTTGGCTGGGGACGTTGCCTCAGGTCGGGCCTGTCCTCTGGGTTGGCCAGCAGAAGCCACATGGACTGGTGCGGCCTCGCCAGGCATGTAGTCTGCACCTGCAGGCCCCGAGACTCCAGCGCTCCTGCCAGCTGCATGCTGCTTCTCCTGAGGCTCCCTGGCAGCTGCGCTGCCTGCAGGTGGCAGGGCTTGAGAGAATCAGCACCAGACAGTGATCAGACATGGACCGCTTGTGCAGCCCACTGGGGACGCCTGGCATCGGCTGCACAGAACATGTGTGGGTGTGGACACTGGCTTGAACAGTCATGGGAGAAAAGCATGGGACCCTCGTGGCGCACATCTGCTGATAAGCGGCATCAGCCAGGTGCAAAAGGTATGTCCAGTTGGGGGCACACCTGGAGGCGAGCTGGAGGGTGCCCAGGACTCCGCACGAGGCCTGTTTCGCTGTGCAAGCTGCCTCAGCGAAGCCTGGCGGCGCACAGCATGCCCACGGTAGATTGACTGAATGCGCAGTGCAGCATCGGATGGGTTGCAGCCGTGGCCCGTAACACTGTGTCTGGCGCAACTACCACTGGGTTGCCGGTGGTGGCCCAAGGCATTCACTCCAGGAGCAGGCTGGCAACCTGTGGATGCAGAAAGAGCCCACTCTCTGACTGGCAGCCTGCTGGCTCAAATTCTGCAATGACGCAACAGGATGTCATGCAAGCAATACACCTTGCCAGCTCGGGGGCTTGTAAGCCATGCCAGACCGACAGCCGGAAGGCTGCAGAATTGGAGCCGCCGAGCACTGCAGCACTTTGGCACAAGGTGACTGGTTTCTGCTCACATGCCAGTGTATCCTCCATCTGCTGCACTAGTCTGGCCATGCTTGCTTCAGCATCCACTGAGCCACCTCCAATCCGCTGCACCCTCACGCCTGGGTCATGTGAATTGTTGCCAGGCTGCATATCCCTGTCATGCAAAAAGGCTCAGCACACTTCAGGCTCTGCCCATGCTTCACAGAATGATTGCCCTGGGGTGGGCTGGGCAGGGAGTCCCCTCGTTGCATGGCAGCAGCATGTCACAGAGCAGTGTCAGGATGCAGAAGCAGAGCCGTGTTCATCAAGGCATCGGACACCTGTTGTGATGCCGCACTGAAGACGTTGCCTGTGACTGAGGCAGCATTGCCTGCACTCTGGCAGGGCTGCCTGTGCTGCTGCCTGCATGACAGACCATAAGCCATCAATATATCAAGCTGCATTTAGGGAATGCGGACCTCATGTCAGCCCTCAAGGCAGCAGTTGATCATGGCTCACCAGCCACGTGCCGCTTTGCCGGGGTGTTGTTGGCTCCATCAGAGGGTAGCTGTGCAGCATGGCCCCCCTCAGGAGCACCCTTGACAAGCTCCTGCGCCCCCTGCGCAGCTTGCCCACCACCAGCAGCAGCCGAGGTGCCATGCACAGGCTCAGGGACCCTGCTCATCTTCAGCCGCTTGCTGCTGATGCTGCTGAATGGAGGCTGCATCCTGGACGCTGCAGCCTCCTGCCTGGCCAGTGGCGGAGTGCTGCGCTTCGATCCCACTGCAGCAGCCACGTCGCCTGCAGCCTCTGCAGCGCAGACAAGCAGCCAGGATTGACGCATGTCATGGCCTCTGCACAAAGACCTGCCCCCAGCGCATTGAGCTGTGTGCCTGGCACTGCCTCCTGTCCCCACACAACAGCATGTTGGGGAGCAATGGTCAGGCACACACTGCCGACCTCCTGGCAGCTTGGCCATCAAGCAAATGCCAACCTGCTGCAGTCTGAGCTCCTGCTGGGGCCGGTCCCTCCACAGGACCCTGCCCTGCCAGCGCTGCCAGACTCAAGGGAGGGCCGGTCTGGAAATAGGCCGTCCCAATGCTGGCAATGCTGATGCCTGTGGCGCCCTCGGCACAGTCTGCCATTGCTGCTGGCAACGGCTGCTGTCCAGCCTGTGCAGGGCTGCCGTGCAGGTTGCGGCGGCCGGTGACATCCTGCAGGGGCTCCTTGGGCGGGCCTGAAGCTCCCAGGGCACTGAAATCGACCCGCAGCAATCTGTACAAGCACGGGACTGTGTCTCATGACAACAAACCTTTTGCAATCTCCAAGCTCCTCAGGGGTGTGCTGGCCCTTGCTGTGCAGCAGGCACTGCGCCCCTGGTTGGTGACCCACCTGAGCCCTGACACGACCAAGCCAGACAACCCCGCCGCCTTTTCTGCACGTTGAGCTTCAGGGCCTGGCAGCATGGCAGCCTGCTCAGGTACAGCAGCAGCCTGCTGTTGAAATGATGTCCCGTGATGTGCTCTGCTGGTTGCCTCCACGCCATTGGCTTGCTGCAGCCGAACAAAGCGCAGCTGGGTGGGGACAGAAGCGTCCTCCCCTTCAGCACTGCTTGCACCCCCCAAGGCAACCTGGCAGCCAGCAGCTGCCCCGTTGCCCATGCTCTGGGCGCTGGCGTCTTGAGACAGCGCCTGCAGCGTGTCCGAGGTTTCGCTGCTGTCTGACCCCACATCCACCAGCCTGTCGCCGTGCTGGCCCCCGCCTGGCGCATTCCTGGCTGCCCTGCCTGTGCCGGCAGCATCCCACAGCCACACCCGTCTGTGGGCCTCAGCGGCCGCCGCAGCCAGCGACTGGCCAGCCTCTACAGCTGAGCGCCTGTCTTCCTGGTTGGGGCCGGGCATGGGGAGGCCAGCCACAAGCTGCCTGCCACCACCCGAGTCCACCCTGTGGCACTTCAACAGGCGGGTGACAGGCGGTCGTGCCTGTGCAGGCCCTGCTGCAGAATCAGGGAGCGTGGGCAGCGCGCCCTGGGAGTCCAGGCGCATCTGCTGAATCAGTGTTCTGGCAGGGGCCGAAGCTGCCCAGCCAGTGCTTTCCAGCTGAGCGCGCCGAACTGGCAGTGACCCAGCAGACGCAGTTTGCTCTTGGGCCACACGTGGGAGCCTGTGCGAGGCTGCTGGGGGAGGCATGCTGGGCTTGATCCCACCCGCCAGTGCAGCATCACACCCTGCAGCCATGCCATGCACCAGTCTGCGAGTGACGGTACGGGTACAGCAGATGCAGCTGTTACCTGCAGCCCTGAGTGCCAGACAGATACAGGCTAAGCATACGCACCTGGCCTGGCAGCCCTTGGTGCCCACAGCTTGAGCACCTGCGACCCCGTCTGATGGGCTGGCAGCACTGCGCCGCTGCCTGCAGGTGGCTTGGCCATGCCAGCCGATTCCTGCCTCCCCACTGCTGCAGCCCCAAGCAGGACACCTGGCTGCCGGTGCCCTGCATGCGCCGTGATGCTTGGTGGCATCGGCACTGCTGGCAGGGTGGCAGACGCATTGGCTGTTTGGGCCACCGCTGCTGCCTGGCCTTGCTGGAAGGCCGACAGCATGGTGGGCATCACAGCTGCCAGTGTGGCAGCCAGAGCTGACGCCCCCTCAGGCACTGCTGCCTGCTGCTGCTGCTGCTGCCAGGATGCTGGTGCAGGAGGAGCTGCCTTCCCAAGTGGGTGTTGCTTTGCCTCTGGCTTTGCATCAGCAGCGACGACTCTCGCAGCAGGCTCAGAAGCCGGCTGCTGTGCCGGAGGCCGAGGCGGGCGCACTCCAGCAGCTGGAGCTGTCGCCTCTGGCCCTTCCAGAGGCAGTGGCTGTTGCGGCTGTTGTGGTCCCCCAGCCTCTGCCCGCGCAGAGATCCCCTCCTGGTCAGCCTGCCTGTCCACAAGGGGTAGCAGGCCGCTCTGTTTCTCACCACCCTCTTTGGCGGCCTCGTCTGACATCTGGCCGCCCTCTGCAGGAAAGAGCTCCACAGGCCGCAGCTGTGAACGCCTCCCTGTCGCACGATGCTCAGCGTTCACGAGCAGGGTGTCGCTGTGAGCAGGATGCTCAGGGGAGTCCAGGATCCTGAACAGCATGACTGCTTAGGTGTTGCTTCTGAGCAGCAAGAATGCCATGGAACAGCGGTCACCAGTCAAGGAATGGCAGATCAGAGCCTTGCAGGAGCTCACCAGCTGCATGTGTGGATGCAGATGCCCTGGAGGTTGCGGGCTGCACCCCTGAGCTTCCAGCAAATGCAAAATGCTCACAGGCAACAGGCAGCTTCTACCAGACAGCCTTTGTAGTGCAGCAGATGGCACAGTTCCAATCACCTTGTCTCAAGAGGGCCATGCTCAGGGAAGAGGTCTGCCAGCGACTCTGGCGGAGGCGCGTACTCCCTCTGAAGCTCCTGCACTCTGGCATCCTGCTCCCCCCGCGGGCTGCTCTCGCTGTGCTGCTGAGCTGCATTATGCAGCGTGTCAGCAAAGGAGATCTCCCCAGACAGCAGGGGTGGTGCGCCACCCACTGGCTCAGCCACTGCTGAGCTGCTTGGAGCAGCAGCAGACGCTGCGTCGTCCTCCTGCTGCTGCTGTGGCCTGTGCCGGTCGGGCGAGCCCGGCCGCCGCAGGAAGGTGCTCGTCAGCCTGCCCAGGATGGACTGGCGCTGAGAGGCTGGTGGCTTGCTCCCTGCCTTGCGCCCCTGGCTGCCCTTGGCTGCCCCAGCCTCCCTGCCGCTCCCAGTGCTGCCAAGCTGTCCCTCTGCCTGCCTGCCAGGCTGCGCATCTGCATCCACCGGCCGCACACTGCCAGTGCCTGTGCCTGAGCTCCCCTCCTCCTCCTCAGCCTCATCGTGCTCAGGGCGCAGCCCGGTGAGGCCTGCCAGCCCCGCAGACAGCGGGCTGTACACAACAGGGTCGCGTGTCACTTCTGGCAGCAGCTTGGCCTCAGGCGACAGCGGTTCCTCCAAGGAGTGCCCCTGCTGCTCCAGGAGCCCACTGCTGCCTCCGCTGGACAGCCTGTGGGCAGGGATCTGGTCCCCAGCCTCACTGTCCAGATCGCTGGGGACCTCGTACCGCGGTGAGCCTGTGGCGTCTGCACCCACAGACCTGCAGGCCAGATCATACAAGTTCAGCTGGGTCACTCTGCCCAGCTGTGATGCTGAAGTCTGCTTGAACTGGGCATGTATGGCCCGCCTGCCAAGTCGATGTAGCAGGCAGCCACCAGTGTTGCACCCACAGGCTTGCAGCATATGCCCCCAATTGTCTCTGAATGCGCCCGTGCATCTCCCACCTGCTGCTGAGGTGCAGCGAGTCTGCGTCCACCGCAGAGCTGTGTGCGTCAGAGAGCGGCCTCCCGCTGTCCAGCATATCCCCAAAGCCTGCACCTGTCAGGTCCTGAGAGGCTGCTGGCCTGAAGAAGGCCTGCAGGTGAGCTGCTGCAGGTGGACTCCCAGGTGCTGATGTTGGCGCCATGCCACCTGCGCCAGCCTTTGCCTGGAGGTGCCATGTGGGGGCAACCTCAGAGGCCTCTGCGGCCGGCCCTGGTGGCAGGAGATGCGCCTGCATCATGACTGGAGGGTGGCTGCCGTCAGGCGTCGCAGGCAGCGACACTGGCGGCATCAGCATGCCTGCCAGATGCAGCTCGAGGCTGACGTCCGCCTCGGCACTGGCCTCCTCCAGAGTCCAGGGCACATCCAAGCGGGGCAGGGGACTGGCCGCCTCGTCTGCTGCGCTGCCACAGCTGCCCCCGGGGGGGCCCTCCCAGCACTCAGCTGCGGGCCCAGCCTCCTGGGCAGCAGCCTGCGTGCTTGCTGCAGGCGGCCGCGCAGCAGGCTGGGGGCTGAACTTGGAAGGCCGGCCGGCCCCTGTCAGCGGTGTCTTCAAAAGACGCAGACCCTGTGGTGTAGCCCTAGGAGTGTGACCCTCTTGTGACCCCAGAGGTATGTCCACCTCGTCTGCCATGGCTGGCGCAGGCGGCACAGCAACCTCCAGGCGAGTTTGCAGCGCCCTTGGCTTCTCCTGCGGCGGGGCTGCCTTCTCTGCCTTGCTGGTCTGCACAGCTGGCTTGTGGGCTCTGATCAGCTGATGAGCCTTGACAGGTGCTGCAGGCTTTGTGGGGTTGCCACTTTCGTATTCTTTACCCTCAGCATTCTGTCTGCCAGGGGTGCCATGCCATGCTGGGCTGGCTGCAGGCGGCTCATTGCTGCCAGCACACTCTGAGTCCAGCGCTGCGTCCAAGCACACCTCAACATTGGCTGGTGATGCTGGTAGGTCTGCCTCCCCTAGGGCCTCCACCAGCAGGCTGCCTTTCTTCATTTTATCAACCCTACGGGGTTAAGGAGCAGCGCACATGGAGGGGATGTGGATCATGCAGGCCTGACTTGCCATGGCAGCCACATCGTGCAGGTTTGGCAGACCATTCTGCAGTGCCGCGCACCCAGACAGCAGCGCTTGGGCCAGGCAGATCTGCTCACCTGCCCCGTTCCCAGGCTGTCACTATACTCTGCTGGCGGAGGTTCAGCAAGGACATCAGAGCTGTTAGACTGTCTTGCTCGGTCACCTCATCTGCAGCAATGCATGTCAATCTCAGCTGTATTGTCAGCTTCATTGTGCAAGCACCTCCCAGACTGATGATTATGCAGCAGGCAGCTGCATGGCACACTGGCATGGCATTCTGCCTGGCAGGTTCCAGTTAACACTACAAGGCAAACAAGGTACCACAACCAAGGCCCAGTGACTTGGAACCCTGAAGAAGGCGTCCAGGCCAGCGCACCAGAGCACAACGGGTGCCTGAAGCAGGCTGCCAACGCAGGAGGCCCGTCAGACTCCTCCAGTTCGCGCTCACTGCTCAGCAGCCAGCCCAGCAACTCTGTGCCGTCAGCAGAAAGTTGGAGGCTGTCCTGAGTGTCCTGAAGGAGACAGCAAGCTCTTGGTGGCGTGCTTACACGCTCAGCAAACCAGGCGCAGGCTGCAGCCGTGAACCCCAGCAGTTGTGAGGTGGCCACCTTGCACCCCACACTGGGCTTCGCAGCATCTTGCGTCTTGGCAGTACAAGACCCTCTTATGCTGTTGTCAGGTTGTATGGGCACAAACTCATGTGGACCATCAGAAAATGGCACTTGACACTGCTGCTGACCTGCAAGATGCTCATCTCCTCGCCCTCCAGCCCGGCCCAGCTTTGCAGCCTGCCCTCGGCAGCGGCAGAGAATTTGTCACGCAAACTCTCCCAGCCAGGGCTGCCACTGGCCCCTGAACCTGTCTCATACTCTTGAGCTGCACTCCTCAGGCGCTGCAGCATTGAAGCGGCCTGCAGCGAATGGACCAGTTGTGATGGCAGGCTTCTCCCCGGCATAGGCAAATGTGCAGCAATTAACAAAGCTGCACGCCAGTTCATCAGCCCCACTGCTCACCCTGTCGTGAGGCGTCTGGGGCAAGACAGCCACCAGAGCATCCAGTGCTGGAGTGCTGATTGCTGGGAGGCTGTTGCAGACCCCCAGCACTGCCATGTTTAAGTCCTGAGGGTTGTGCAAACGGTCTGCTGCTGCGAGGGCTGTCGCCCACATAATGGTGTCTTCAGGGCTCTCTGCTGGGCTGTGGGCAGCCTGCAGAGCCACAAGGCTGCCTCAATGAACAACCCAAGCAGAGACACCACCGACCAGTCAGCACTGGGGTGGCCTCAGAAAGCTATTGCAAACAGCATGACACGCCTGCACATTCACAGTGACACTCACCTGTACTGCCGGCGTCAGCAGCTGGTTCTGCAGTCTGCTGTTGGTATGCTGCCATGCCAGCGCAAGGCTGCTGCGGCAGGTCAGCAACCAGGCAAGCTTCAGGGCGCTCCGTGCCACCAACTCGGCCTGGGCATGGCCTGGAGCCAGCTCGATGCCTTCAGCAGTGCGCTTGGAGGGGCTGCG
Organism: Asterochloris erici; assembly: GCA_019693375.1. NCBI lineage: Eukaryota > Viridiplantae > Chlorophyta > Trebouxiophyceae > Trebouxiales > Trebouxiaceae > Asterochloris > Asterochloris erici. The sequence continues at coordinate 38,534 of JAAMXJ010000140.1, read as the reverse complement.
CAACAGGCCATGCTCTGCGCCCGGGGTCTCTGCCAGGCTGTGGATCAGAGGCTTGATGGCCTGGAAAGCTGCTGCCAGGCAGCACAGAACCCCAGCCTACACATACCAGAGAAGCAGTTGTATTTCTGTACACTATGTGCAATTGAAAAGGCCTGCAGGAGGTCAGTGAGGCTGCGCTGGCGGGCTTCATCTCTTGAAGTGCTGCTTGTAGCTCCCGGTGGTGAGTCCTGCTTGGGCAGGGCCTCATGCAGACAAGCCCGAGCAGCGGTCGCAGACTTGCCTGCAGCTCTGCTTCCAGCATGCCTGCCACAGTCATGGGCTCCCCCACAGCGCAGCGAGAGCTGCCCTCAATGACTGTGTTCCAATGCTCATCATTTAGGGAGCGTTGGACAGCCACACCAAACACCTGCAGGCCAGCGCAGTTGGAGGGCGCTTGCTGGCAGACGAGAAGTCTGTGTGGGCAGGAAGCTTTGGCAAAGCTGCTGTCGACCAGCTTGGGGAGCTGGTGTGGCGCTCGTGTGCCTGCTCACAGCTCATGTTGCCACTGAACAGGCCGCACTGCGGATAGCAGCGCAGCTGCATGGAGGGTCGCAGAGCGGCGCAACGGGTTGCCAAGCCGCATGGAGGGTCTCAGAGCAGCTTTGCAAGCCTGACCTGCATGAAGGTGTGCCATGAGCGGGGCGGCTCCTGGCGGGCCAGCACCTGCTGTACAGCAGCTGCAAAGCTTTGCTGCAGGTCTGTCCTGAACACGCCGCCACCAAGATCCAGCAGGCGCTGCAGGTCCTTGGAGGCCGTGAGCGCCTGGCACAGGGCAGCAACATCAATGCTGCCATGGACGCCCATCGCGCCAGCTGTCCCTTGGAACACCTGCCACAGGACCTGCACGCAATCCACCCAGTGCACAATCAGCAGCACAAGCTGCACAGCTGCCCAAAGCCAGTACAGCAAGGCATGAGGGGAGGAAGGCAAGCCCCTTCCTCCTGGCAGCAAGAATTTTCAGTGCCACAGACTGTCTCTGCCACGCTTGAAGCTGGAGGCACTGGCTGGTTTGGATGATGGAAGCCTTTAAAGATGACAGTCACATCTTGCAGCCCGCACACTGCAACATGCAGCACGGACGCCTGACACCCCAGGTCACCTTGCCGACTGCCAGCAGCAGGTGCTGCTCAATGGAGCCCTGCAGCTCAGCCCCTGCCCCAGGCAGCACAGCTGCCTGTTGCAGTGCATGCTGCGCTGCCTTCATCATGTGCTCAGCCACTGCAAAGGCAGCCTGCTCCCGCGAGTCTTGCAGCACAGCACCCTGGGTGTTCTGCCACTGATCATCCTGCAAGAGCGCCAGCATGCTGCTGGCCTGAGCTGCGGCCCTGTGTGGCAGCAGGCTGCTGGTCTGCTGCAGCTGCAGGTCCACCGCTTGCTGGAGAGCGCCCTGCACCGGCATGCACATCACTCTGTCTTGTCTCAGACCAGCACCAGCATGTATGCTGCTGACAGCAGACACAGATGTCAAGCGCCTAGCATGGCAGGAGTCTCAAAGGCATGTACCTGTGCTGTTGCCCTGTCAGCGGAGCGCTGGGCAAGGGTGAGGCATGTCATGGACAGGGCCACTGCCTCCTGCCACCTCCCAGTCAACACAAGCTCCTGTGCACACCGTGGCAGTCCTGCAGCCAACCACAACAGGAGCACGTGCAGCTCATCAGGTGCTTTGACTCAAGTGCACAGCCCAACAGAGAGGTGCATGCCGCAGCCCCCACCTTCAAAATGCTCGGCAAACAACATCATGCCCATGCCACCCTCCAGTGACCACAGGCTGTCCTTGCTTCTGACTGCACTGAGCAGGGGGGGCAGCTGTGCCTGTTGCATCTGGGGAGTCTGCGGCACCAGGTGAATTTTAGGACAACTGGGTACTGTTGCAGATCTGAGTGTTTGCAGAGCTTGCAGACCGGATTATGCAGATGCAATCCTGCAGCTGGCATAGCAGGACCGAGTGCTTGCCAATAACTGCTGCATGTACAGACGTTGTCATGCCATGCGAGCGTTGAAGCAAGCTTGAGGCTGCCTCACCTCCTGTTGGGCATCCTTCCAGCAGGTTGGCTCAGGGAAGGTGAGGCTGTCGATGCTGCTCTCCCTGCCGCTTTCATGAGCAATGACTGCCAGCACCAGCCTACTGAGCTGGCATGACATGCTCGCCACAATGGTCTGGACCTCCGCGTGTGCTCCCAGGGAGGCTGCTGCACAGCGCCGCAGATGAGCAGCCGCCTGCCAAGGCTGGCCGGCTGTGATACAGAGGGCAAGGCGAGGCAGCCAGCCTGCAGCGCCTGCAGCGTTGTAGTGAGCGGCTGCCTGCTCATAGCTGCCTGCCTTGAAGGCAACGTCCCCTGCAAAACAGGGGGCAGGCAACAGCTTGTAGCGGCACACTGGTGAGCTGCAGGGGTGCACATTGCAGCTTGTTGTGCACAGTGTGGTGCCCTTCATCTAAGCTGGTGTCAGCAGAGTAGCATGGTGCTCACCTTCAGCCAGCTTTGACCTTGCAGGCTCAGGCACCCTGCTGTTGTGCCCTTTGGCTGCATCCAGCGCGTCCTTCTGCAGCCGTCGTGTCTGCTGCATGCTGCTCTGGTACTTCTGCAATCCCTGCCAGACAGCTGCCTGCCAGCCGGCCTCGGCAGGCAGCAGCTGGGCAGCAGGCAGCACTGGCACGCATGAGTGGACCTGCCAGGAGAGCGCCCCCGCATCATCACCACCACTTGCTGCCCTCATTGTGCACTCCTGCTGTGCATGTGCCAGCCAGACCGCCTGCTGGATGCGCTCGTCCTGAGCCAAAGCCTTCATGTCATCTGCCTGCAGAGCGTGACTGACAGAGTGATGTGGTGCATGATGGGCTGAACACAGATTCAGGCAAGCACTTGAGGGCTGTGTGAAGCTCACTACACTCACATGGATCACTTTGTGCCTGGGTGCTCTGCCTGTGAGCTTGAGAACCTGCAGGACCTGCTGCTGCAGCTCTGCTTTGTTGGCGAGCGGAGGCTGGAACGCATCGCACACACGCTCCAGGGTGGTTTCAATGACGCCAGCCAGTCCAGCTGGCGCCACCAAACCTTTCCTACACCACAGCAAGAAACTCTAACACCTTCCCTGCAAGGCAGCGACAGAGCCAAGCATCACGTGCTGCAGCCAGGCAGGGTCCAGGCATGCGAGGCATGTCCGTCAGAAGGAAGGCACCGTGTCACCAGAGTAGTCCAGCACTTGCGCCAGCATTACCTGACAACCTCGGCCTGTGGCTTGAGCCTGCAGACTGCGATCTGCTGCCCATCAGACACCAGCAGAATGGGTCTGCCCAGCTGAGTCTTGGCAGAGCAGAGCGCGAATGTCCTGCAGAGGGCACGGGCAGGTGAGCGGTAAGCAGGCAGTACAAGCTGTTGCTGGGCAGCAAAAGCATGAGGAGGCGAGAGGCTGGCTGCTCGCCTGTCGCCAGTGGACCCTCCACTTTGCCACATGCGATATGGGAGGGCTGCACCCCCGGCCACTGAGTGGGTGCTGAGGCGAGAGCTGCCCATGCGCCGCAGGAAAGAGGGCCGCTTGCGGGGACTGGGGCTTGCAGCAGCCTGCAGACCAGTCACAGCCACTCCGTCTGTGTCGCTGCAGCTGTGCACAGGTGCATGCTGGGCAATGCAGAGCTCCAAGCCAAGCAGGGAGCGGGCGCATTGCACTGCAGCAGACGTGGGGCAGCAGGTCCCATGCATCCGCACCTGCAGGGTCTCAGCAGCCCGCGATGCCTCCACAGCCCCATACTGCAGCGGGAGCTGCCTGCACTGCAGGTCAACCAGGGCTACATTGCCCCACATGTCCACAGCTGCGACCGCTGATCCGTCAGGCAGCCAGGCAAGAGATGGGAGGACCACCCCTTGGCTAGCTGGCAAGCCACGTGCAGCCTCAGCAGCTGCAGACGGGCCAGCAGGAGCTGGACTGGCAGGCTGCTCAGCAGCAGCGGCTGCAGAAGTCGGCTGCTGCTCTCCGGTGCCTGCAACGCCTGCTGCAGCTGGCACAGTGCCAGCCTTTGGGGTGCCTGCCTTCTGCCTTCTGAGGGACAGCAAGCGATGCCAGAGAACCTGCATGTGCATTTGAACAGCTTGCCCTGTGAGCTTCCACACTGTGCAGGCCCAGAAGCAAAAACCTGAGCCAGGCAAGAGGACTGCAAGGGCACATCTGCTCCTGAAGCATGCTATTCGCGCACCTTTGAATGGGAGCTCTGGTCAGCGGCAGCAATGACCAGCCATGCCGCATCGTGGATGCAGGAAATTGCCAGCGCCAGCCACTTCCCTGCAGCAGATGGGTCCAGATACTTGAGTGACCAGCACCTGGAGGACGGCATCCCATGCTGAGAGTAGATGAGGCTGCTCTGCGGAACTTGTGCAGCCTCCAGCACCACAAGGCACAACAGAACCACTTGCCTCGGACTGGGCCAGCTGTTACCGGCAACTTGCCTTGAGGGTGCCATGCCATCTGCACATGTGTCACAACTGTAGTTCCAGGGCGCAGGATGCTGCCAATGTTGGCTGCGAAATGCTCGTTGTGGCGCCACTCCTCTGTGGGGCTGTCGAGATCCAGCTCGTCAAAGCTCTGCAGCTTCTGCATCGCATGATTGCCTGGCAGAGTGCGTGCACCTGCAGTATGGCGCCCAGAGTCAGGTCTGAGCGCCAATCCACAGCCATCAATCTATACCATTCTGTGTCAGCTGCAGCTTACCCACCTGAGAGCATACACATGTGCGCCGACCTCGAGGGTGCAGCTGCTGTGTGTTCTCCACAACAAACCAGTGGACAGGCATTTGTGCCCTCAGAGATGGCTCCTACCTGGCATGCCTCTAGCGGCAGGCTCAGCTGCAGCTGGCGCTGCCCTGTCCTGTACCTCAGCTGCCGCAGGCTCCCACAGCTGCAGTGTCTGCCTCCTCCAAGCAGCGCTTGGGGCCTGCTCAAGCGCAGGCAGGCCAGGATACAGCGGCCGCTGCAACGTGGCCACCACCAGATCTCCTGTGAGCCCCTGCCCCCAAGAGGCCACCGCCACACAAGCTAATGAGCCATATGTGGGGTGCTGCATGATCCTGCACAGTTCACCAGGATGAGAGGCAGGATGTGAAGCTGCAGTGTTCTGAGGGAGCTGCTTGCCAGAGGCAGGCAACGTACTGAAGACGGGACGAGCTGCGACTGTACCTGATAGCAGATGCTGAATGCTTGGTTGGGGCTTCCGCAGGGGCAGCTGTCTCCTTGCCAGCTAATTCAGCCTTGGGCGGCACAGGCAGCTGCTCCCAGCATGGCAGGGCCTGCAGGCAGCAGGCTTGATGTTGCTGCCAAGCCATCTCACTGCTGAGCAGACATCAAGTTCTACAGTTTCACATGGCTTAGCTTGGTGCCTGCTCAAGCAGCAGGCTGCTCCAGTTTGCAGCCCCATCAAGCTTGCACCCCCCACCCCCCCAGTGGGCTGGAGTCTGCGGAGTCATTGACCTGTGCCTGGCCCAGCAGGCCCGCCTCTGAGCTGACAGTGCAGAGCCAGGCATCCAGTGGGCCATGTCTGGAGGAGACCGCCACCACAGCTCTGCCATCGTCTGCCACACAGAGCTGCTGCCAGCTGAAGGCTGTGCCTGCTGACTCGATGACCAGCCCACTGCGGAGCTGCACAGCCTGCTTGTCTGCAGCAGGGCGCCCGCCTTCGCCTGCAGGGGTTGATCCAACAGCCTTTGGCAAGTGCTAGGCGGCAGACAGCAGATGTTGCATACAGCACCACCGCCATGCCTTTGACATACACAGAAGCTTGTACTCAGGAGGTGCTCAGCTGCAATGCCAGGGCGTGCCAGCAGGGGGGTTGACTGCACCATCAGAGGCTGCTTCATGAGCTAAAGCAGCAGCCTGCGGCAGCAGCTGTGAGCAGGCTTTAGCAGGGAGCCAGCACACCATCAATGGCCTCGCCGCGCGAGCGTTTGCCCGTCCACTTCAGCGTGAAGGTGTGATGCTGCTTCACATCCTGAAGGAGAATGTGAAGGCTGTGTGCCTTCTCCTGCCTGGCAGTCCAGCAGCCGGACTGGCTCACAAAGGTCTGCAGGGCGCTGTGGCTTGACCAGGGTCGCAGAGCAGGAGCCTGCTTGGAGGCTTCTGCCTGGGGACCTGCCTCCCCGTCCTCCAGAGCAGCATAAGGCATCAAACCGGAGACGCCTGCATGAAGGCATGGTGTGCCTGCAGGGGTTTCAAGGTGCCATGCACACTGCAGTGGCTGTGCAAGTTGTGCTGTACCTGCTGCCTCTGAGAGGAGGATGACAGTCTGCTCATCTCCTGCTGTGCCGCCACCATAACAGGCGGCGCAGGCACCAAAGCAGCCTGCCCTGATGTGATCAGAATGTGGCAGCCAATCTGACACCTGCAGGCCATTTGCATTAGAGCTTATGATCTGCGTCTGCATGTACTGACCCATGAACAAGGCCAGCAATGCTGCAACACCACCTCAAGGCATGCTCACTTTGCAAGGACTCAGTACGAGCCCCTTCCAGGCCGCAGAACGTTTGTTGCCCCGGAGGTTGCTGAGAATGTGCACTTCCATCAAGAGCCTTACGTATAGCAACCACACCCCTGCATGGCACTGTCGCTCAGCAGCACTCCCATGTTTGTTGGGTCGAGCCCAATCGCAGGTACATTAAACAAATAATGTGGGATTCAATGGGGCCCGCCAAAATCATCTGCCTTTGATCTGAGCGACAATGAGCGTCTCAAACAGGCTTTCCCTTGTCTGTAGGCCGTCTCTTAGCCGCTAACCACTCTGGCAGACACTGATCAGGTTGCTGCGGGGGCAGAGATCAGACATGTCTGGGGTTGAGGATCAATGATGTCTGAAGTGTCTGGGGTGTTGACTGAAGATCGGGGAGAGGTGGGCCATGTATGCTGCCTGCTTAAGTACTTTCAGCCTGATGAGCAGCTGCCAAATGTATCTGTAGCCAACAGGGGAGGGTATCTCAAACCTGCATGAGTTCCTGTGCTGAAAATTGTGCTTCTGGGGCTAGGTGGCTGAAAGCAGACTGCATGTCTCTCTCTGCCTCCGCTGCCTTCAGCAGATTCTCCTGCTCCTCTTTGAGCTGGTCCATCTGAGTGCTGCTGGCACGCTTGCGCCCAAAAGCGGCCGCCAGCCACTCGCGAAGGTTGTTGGGCTCAGCTGAGCGCTTGTGGGCCCCGCCCGGCAACTGCTGAGACAATAGGTCCACCTGTGCCGTCAGCTGCGGGCGGCCGGCTGCTGCTGGGGGCCCATTGCCCAGAACACCGTTGCCGGCAGGTGGCGCCGCTGACTCTACATCTGACTGCTGCCTCTGAACAAGGCACAGCCTCCTGCTGCCTGAGGGCTCCTGCAGCGCGCCCGGCTCCAGCTGCAGGGGGCCCAGCAGGCCTGTGCGCAGCGGGGCCCAGGGCATCACAGGTGTGCTGGCAGGTGGCCTGGCCTGTTGGGTGGGCACCACAGCGTCTGGGGTCAGGCGGCGTCCCAGCCGGTAGGCGCGAGCCATTAGGGCACCTGTCAGCATGCCCCTCCAGTCACCATTGCTGGTGGCCGCTGTGGGCAGGTGCTGGAGCATCACCTCCACATACTCGCGGACGCCTGCAGCATGCCGAGCAAATGCGTCTGCAAAAGCGGATGCACTGGTGGGCTTCGGGGGCAAGGGTCTTGTTGTTTGCTTGCTGCATGTGAGGAGAGCAGCTTCTGGCAAGCAGCCTGCACTGCAGGGCTCCTCGTTTGAGCCTCAAGCAGTGCAGTGTCATCCCCTCTTCGCGGGAGGCCACCTCAAGGGGCACCCACACACGCCAGACCCCCGCCTCAGGGACTGACAGGGGCAGAGCAGCGCTGCACTCACCTTCAGGGGAGCTGTCCCTCATGGGGGGCAGCTGCTCATGCTGCAGGCTCCAGGCCAGCCTGTCTGCATTTTCCCACCAGGCATCTGGGAATGGGCTCATGCTGCCCAGCTGCGCTGCGAACTGAGGGGCGGGCCAGGACCACTTGACAGCTCTGGAGGGTTGATCAGGCTGCTTAGGATCCCGGGGTGCTGACCTGCAAGCATCACTCTGTTGACGGCCAGATCAGCGTTCATGTGTTCTCCAGAGAAGTGAGGAAGACCAGCACAGCTGCAAACAGGCGGATCAGCCAGAATGCAGACCAAGCAGCAGAAGACTGGGTCTCTTTGTCATGAATTGGCAGGGTGCACTTGGTCAGAGACACAGTCACAATCTGATGCAGCCAGGGCCCTCCCAGCATGCCCATTGCTTGGACGCTCATGCAGTGCAGCATACAGACCTGGTGCACAACAACCTGGTAGGCATGAAATGCTTCTGCGCTCACCTGAGCTGGTGCACCAGGGACTGCAGGACAGTGTTGTAGGCGGCCAGAAACTCGGTGGGGCTGCCACAGGACTGCAGGGCCGGCTGCCTCAGCGCAGATGTCAGGCCACTGTCCAGCAAGTCTGCCAGAGGCTTGACCTGCATGGCATAAAGTCCCTCTGCTTGACTCACAGGGCAACAGTCTCAATCGGTGCAGCATGGAGCAGCAGCAGCACGCCACCTGCAGGCCATGCTGCCTAGGGCACACCCAGCCAGCCTATGAGCACTTGCAACACCCTGCACTACCCTTGATTTTGCAACAGCCTGCATCTGCGCATGCAATGCAGCTGCAGCAAGCCACCTGCAGGCTGGGCTGTATGGGAGAACGCTCAGCCAGCCAGCGCAGGCCATCCTCCAGCCTCTTGGAGGACAGGCCTCCACCATCCCGCCCGCCATGACTTGCACCGCCAGCACCTGCGGCCGGGGCACGCAGCGACTGCACGCCCCAGGCAGACAACCGCACTGCCAGCTGGGGCTGGCTGCGCAGCCACTCCTCCAGCCAGGCCTCCGTCTCCACCTGCTGCTGCTCCTCAGAGGTCAGGGTCAGCAGCAGGAGGGGTAGGCGCACCCCATCAGGCAACTTGGCCAGCAGGCGAGCCAGGTGCCTGGGCAGGTCTGCCTGAGCCTGCGTCACCACCACTGCCAGGGCAGAGACTCCCTGCAGCGCAAGGTGACTGTGGGGTCAGGGTTGACAACACAAGACGGCAGGGGGTCGCACAGCTGCCAGTCAGTCAAGTGCGGGGCAACATGTGCCAAAGCCCTGGAAGCTCGTCTGGGGCAAACAAGGATCAAGCTCAATCAGTAGGCAGGCAGGCACAGTAGTTACCCCAGAATATGCAACTGCCCTTGGATGAGTGTGCACCACACCTGCCACCAGCAGGTTTCGGTTGGCAAGCGGACAACTGCCAAGGCCAGGCAGCATGCTTCGCCCAGAGCCATGCTGCTCATGTGGGCAAGCAAGCTGACCTGTAGAGTCTCTGGAGCAACCTCCCTGGCCGCCACTGAGGAGAGGATGCCCCCGGGAGCTGCATGAAGCCCGGCGGCCTGAACAAGGGCCCAGGTGGCAGTGGCGCCACGCCCATCAGGGCTGGGGTCAATGCGGTGGCGGCTGACGCTGAGGACGGTGTCTGCGGAGCAGGGAGCGGGGTGAGAGAGCCCAAAGGGACTGAAAGCAGGCATTGACCTGCGTGCCTCCATGTTGCAGCGGCTGATGCTGGGGCGCAGGTCTGGACTGCAGGGGTCAGGGTGAGAGGGGCAGACAGGACGAAAGCAGGCAGTGACCTGCATCGCTCCATGACACCACATTGTGGTGGCGGGTGCTGAGGTCAGGGCAGGCAGGGAGCAGGGACTAGAAAGAGAGTCATGACAGGACATCCGAAGCAGGCCTGCAATGCATCTGTTGCTGCTGACAGGGGTCCCCGAGAAAGCACCATGACCTGGGACGATAAGGTGCCCCGCATGCTGTGTAGTCAGTTGCAGTGGTCAGGCGTTCTCTGACAACAGCAACGGGGGGCTGCTCAAGCCCTTGCTCGGGCTCCTCCCATCTTGTGCACCAGACAGCTGGGAGATGCCCAACACCGGGGGGGCTGCTTCAGCTGTGCCTCATGCCATACGGTGCTGCCACCAGAAGAAGGTGTCCGGCAGGCAGAGTGACGAAGCCCAGCTCACAAGCAGCCCAGCTCACCTTCTGGAGCCCGCAACGTCATGTCCGATCTCTCTCCCACAGGCACGTGCCCCCTCACATGGCTGCCCAGCAGCTGCTGCACCCACAGCGCGCTACGACACGCGAATCCCCTCCCCACAACCGGCATGACACCAGGCACAGGGTCCAGGCCATTTTGCCCCAACACGGCTGCCTCGCTAGGTGGCAGCACCACATCAAGCACCAGCTTCCAAATCAGCTGTTGCGCATCAGGGCTGCGCTGGGCCAGGGCTGGGGCGACCAAACGGGGCAGGTTCAGGGACTTGGTGACGGTTGGGATTGTGCCGCTCGGCAGGCGCATCAGCAGGGCCAGGCTGGAGGTTGGGGATGCCTGCGCAGCAGCGAGACGATGCTCAGCAGGGGTTTAAAACACCCTCTACAGGGACAGATGGCAGACTCCTCTTGGCTGATGCAGACAGCCAGGGCATGCTCAATGGCTACGATGTGATCGCAAGCCATGTCCTCAATAGCCACAATTTCCTGTGGCATCGGTTGCACCACTGCTTCCCCACTTGCGAGCAAACCCTCCCAGCGCACCTTGGCCATTGTGCGCGGCCGCTTGCAGGTCTGCAGCGGCAGCATGACCACGCGCGCCAGCTGGTCCCGAATGCGCTGCTCGTTGCGGCGCTCCTCCTCCTCACGCTGCTTTCGCTTGCGAGACGCCAGTGCCGACGCCTGCAGCAGGCAGCAGCTCAGAAGAAGCACTGCAGGCGCAGCCAGAGCCAGTAGGCACGTGACACAGGCAATCACAGTCTGGATGCGACGGGGTGCTGGCTGTGCCTGCAGGAAACAGCTTCTTGAAGGAGGAGCATGTGAAGGAGGAGCATATGTAGGCAAAGGAGGAGCATATGTAGGCAACAAGGCAGTGCAAGCTGACCGCCTCAGCTTCCCGCTGTTTGCGCTTCTGCTCCTCCTGGGCACGCTTGACCTCCTGCTCACGCTGAGCCTCATGCTGGCGCCGGCGTTCAACCTCAGCAGCCTGCAGGTGGGTGTGAACTTCAGGAGAAGCCCTGTGTGAGGCTGCTGCTTTCCTGGAACG